>JAYJMB010047815.1:2043-30210 GCA_036873735.1 Pouteria campechiana
GTATTGCCCCCCCCCCCCCCCCCCAAAAACAAAAAAAAAAAAAAATCGTTGTTCATGGATTATTCAAAACCCTAACATGTAGAAATCATCAAAAATAGCTAGGAAAATAGGTCTTACCAAAACTTCAACATGGTTTCCACTCCAAAATGAGGATCCCACTTCAAAGCTTGCATTATCCTCCATAAATTGCAACTAAATTGATTTTTCCTTCTTCTTTCATCATCCAAACATTGAGAGCTTGCATTCAAATGCATAGATCATGGTTTCCATGTCTAGACAAGGTTTTTCCCTCAAGAATTTAATAAAAAAATGTCCAAAAGGGCATTGGGCACAAGGGTTTGGGCATGGGAAGAAAATGGGAAGAGATAGGATTGAAAAAGAGGCGAGAATGACTTTAAAAAGTCGATTCACTGACTTATCACACTAGTTAGTGCAGCTACGCCCAATTAACTAGACGCCCATTTGCCCATAGTACGAAGTGGTGCCATGATGCCAAACATTGTTGCCCCTATTTACCTTCCTTTTCTTCGTCCTTTCAAGTCTTATTTCAACCATCTCTTGTAGGTTCCTTTTTTCATAATTTTCCCATATAATAATGGCATAAAATGCATAATAAATATTCCTCAAATCATATAACCATTTGCAAATAGTTTTAACTTACATGCAGTTCATACATCATTTCATTTCAAAAAAAAAAATCTTCTCATCGTAAATAATTACCTAAATAAATGTTTAAAATTTTCCTCATTTCAATTTTCAATACCATGGGTTTTACAAACAACCTCGCTTAGATAAAGTTTTGACCTCAAAACTTTAAGTATCATTCAATTTACTCATGCGGACTATGTTACACCTTGTGGATTTACATACACATGATACATCGTGCAAGTTATGATTTTTGGATTATATATTCTGATCATTCAAACAATGTTTACTTTTACTAGTAATAACACCTACACAATTCCCCCTCCATGGTGCTCAAAGTACCAATACAATTAAGGCAACATAAAATCTTCATAATCAGCCTTACCATCAGGCATTTGTAAATAACCATTGAATTCACATTCTTTTCTACATTCTCATTAGATACAGTGTTATTAAATCCAAAGCATAAGAGTTCTATAACATGCTACATAAGAGTGTACGACAATGACAATGCCACATCAATACAACATCAATATAATGCTTCTAATACATACTGACTCACAATATAGGCTATCCATCCTCAACATTCAAATTGTAATTCAAGTCATGACAACCCCATGCCATTAAAACACTATCAGCTCAAGCACATAGTCAAAATTCTTATATCACCTTATCATCAGGCCTCCTCAGTTATGTACACTTAATTTCATTGTATCACTATCGATATAAATCTAGCATTATAATCAAGGCTCTTCATTTCCAAAAACATCATAGTGTGCACTGGCCCTTCCTTGTAACCTCGGCTACGAAATCTACTAGGACTACAACAGTCTCTCACTGTCATCCATGGAACCTCACCCTCTTTGCTCCACAGGAATCACAGGTTAAATAAATCAGAGACCATGCCATCATAACATCCATGTCAATTATATTCAAGAGGGTGGTTTATAATACCCAAGGTGTTAAAAATAAAAGGAAAGTGTTATGAAGTATTGCTATAGACATTGTGCACATTAATCAAATTGAAATTTGGAATTATTATGCCTACTACTTAAGTGCAATTATGAAACAATTATTGTGAAGGTTTAGTTTATATGAAAATGGAGTGATGATTATATGGTATGATCTAGCTATTTGAGGACATTATTATGTTTTTTAAGATGATTTTATTGGGTTCATATGGAATCACTAGAAATGGGTTATATATATCTTGCAAAGATAGATACATGATTATTCTGGGATAATATTTTTTGTCATATTTAGGTGGGGCAAATTTTGATTTAAAACATGAAAAAAAGAAAGAGGTCAAGTGGAAGAAGGAATGGAAGAAAATAGTAAAGGAAGAGGAGGTAGCGGTGTGGGCGCCGTAATGGCCAAATGAGCATCGTAGCACTAGATTATGCATTACATATGAGGTGGCATCCAGCAAGGTTGGGCCCCACAGTGCCAATATGGCAGTGGTGCACCGGTTCACAATTTTTTTAAGGGCCATTTTAGCCCATTTCTTTCCATTTGTTTTCTTTCCTCTTCTCTCTCACCCTATCTACTACCCTAGTTCTTTCCATCATGCCATTTTAGCTAGGGAAATCTTAGTTTAAGTGAGTAATCCACCATCCATGCACCCCAAATCCCAATCTAGCTTGTTTGAATGATGGAAGGGGAGAGAAAACCCTATTGGCTATGATTCATGATGGATTCTTGAAGATTTGGGGCTGAAATCTTGTGCGAAAAGAGTAACATTCTAAATTGAAGGTTATCCCTTTTATCCCAACCAATTTTTTATTTTGCTTTATTAGGGTTTTGTGAATAGTAATTTTGGAGGAAAATGAGATGAATTATTGTTGGAATCATGTGGAAAATATTTAATTAGTGGATAGAAGTGCTTTTGATGTGAATTGGACAAGGAAATCTATGTGTTTTGCTATCCACAAATTTGGACAGCAATGGTTATACTCTAAATTGGGAATTTTGTGGTTTATGATGTTGGATAGCAATTTATTCGAGTTTAGTGTTTAATAAGTTCATTCATGGAGCTATGGGGTTGTTAATTATGTTAAACAATGAGTATAGGTTGTTGGTGATGAAATTCCCTTGATGTATCTTATTGGAAAATTGTAAATTTCATGATACCTACAAGATGTTTGAGGAAATGCCTCAGTGAAAAGTAGTTTATGTATGAAGGATATTACCCGAAGACCTTAACAAAAAAATTAGGTGGAATGCACTTATTTGATGAATTGAGTATGAATTCTTCATTGAAAGCCATAAAAATTGAATTTGCTACATGATTCATTTTTAGGCCATTAGAACACGGACGAGAAACTGTGGAACTTAAAGATGAGGATTTATTAAATGACTCTTCACGTAGGTAAGTAGGCATTTGTTTGTTCCTATAAATGTATTGCTGGATGGAGATATCGAATATCCCATGCTTTGCATGAGCATGTATGAATGAATTGGGACAATGGATATCCCATTGATTTTCATTTAACATATCTTTGTATATGTGAATGTGATGGGATAAAGAATGTCCCATGATTTCTAGGATTGGATGAATTGTTCTAGATATGTGGGGTGATGGGAATAGTGTGTATTCCCTAATTCTTTCTCTATTATGTATGGATGAATGGGAATAGAGATTATCCCATGTTTCTTCTTTATGTTGCATAGTATGTGAATATGTAGAATTGAATGCAGAGGGGATATTCCATGATTGTGCTAATACAATGTGATTAGATGGAAAAATTTTGATAGGATATGCTTAGAGGGCATGATAAAAGACAAGGTGCCTTGATGGCATGATTATAATATTATATGCTTAGAAGGTGTAGAATGTATATATGGCATAATGAGGCCCAAGGCCTCATGATTATTTGCATATGATTTCACTATCAGGAAATTATGCATGTTTTGGTTTACATCTTAGGATAAGATATTAGTGTGTTATTATGATGTTCATTATGTTATGGATTGCTATTTATAGTGAATATAACTTTATGGATGTTATGGATTGGAATATGTTATTTCATTAAATTGTTGATTATTGTTTTCTATTAAGCCTACTTACTGAGTTTGCCTGAACTCATGCCTTTTTATTCTTATTTTTTTAGTTGGCAGGTCAAGTGATGAAGCCCAACTGAGGGTTGGTGCTCGTAGACAAGATCAGAAGAAATTGTAATATGATAAATTGGGAAGTAGAATCCTATATAAGTATGTATAATTGTAACTAATAGATTCACTTGATGTATAAAGAAATGTATTGGCATGTTGATGGTTCAAATTATAATTCCTTGTAAGTGTATGGACGTATAGTAATATAGTGTGCAATACAAGGGTCGATCCCATAAAGAACGGCAAACCAACTTAATTAATCTTAGTTACTAAGTATATAACTAAACATACTTGGAATAAGATTTGTTATAATTTCAAAAATGTAATAGAATAAAAGTAAATAAATAGCTAAAGATATTGCAGAGAGATTAACATGAAGAAGAAGTCTAGGGATCCAATTTCACCACAAGACGATAACGTTTTGTCAATAGAATATTTGATTTAATGCTTCATTTGGGTTCATTCTTTCAAAAGTAAGATTATTACCATTAGATATGCGGGTTTAAATTAAGTGCTTTCATTCATTCCAATTACCTATGGTGTGTAGCATAACTGAGATGAAAACTCATTAAGTTTAAGAATATAAGAACCAAAATAGATTGGTTTAGCATATAGTGTGTACCTTAACCATCTATCCTTGTCATTCAAGAGAGCTCGTGGTTTAGCATATGGTGTGTACCTTAACCATACTTTGATAAATAATCTAACTCATAATATTAGTGATCAAGCAATAAAATAAATTAAATCATTACAAACAACATCATGAATGAAACAAGATCATCTAGCATTAATAATATCTAATAATCCATAACAAAGAGTATCAAAATGGGTTACATCTTCACCCTAGAAAGAGAAACTAGTTCATGGAAGAAAAAGAAACAACTCCCTAAGACAGGATGATAACAATGAAGAATATCTTCTCTCTTCCTCCCTTGCTTGTCTTCCCATGCAAAACTCTCCTTCCCCTTGCCTCCTAAAGAGCCTCCAAAAAACCGTCAAAATTGAAGTGAAAGAGTTCTCTTAAAAAACCTTAACTTTTCTCCTTAAAAACCCCCCTAGCTACCTCCAACTATGCCCAACTACACACTTAACATAAAATATGCAAAATTAGGGTTGTCTTTAGTGCCGCCGGCGCCGGCTGGCTATATAGTAAGAGATACACACACTATTTTGACCATAACGTCCTTGTCGTCCTTGTATGAACTCAAAATTACACCATTTATTTTGCATCAGATAGATAATTTCAAGTTATACAATTTTCATGTTGATCACTTTGTCTGATCATCCATCTTCTATGAGTCATGGGCCATCAAGCCTTTTGTCATCCAAAATTTTTGTCTGCAGAATTGAAGTCTAAGACAGCTGTAGTGTTTTGGGATTAACTTCTATGTTTAAAATCAAAATCCTCTAGATTTTTTGGATAGATAAATTCAAGGGCTAAAACTTATATGTTGAATACTTGAGCTGAATCCATCTCAATTGGTACCAAAAATTGTGTCAAAATAGTGATTTGTTTTCACATTCAACTTCTTCAACTTGTAATCTTATTTTTCAACCACTTGTTCATCATCCAAACTCCATTGCTTTGCTCCTTTCTCCACCTTAATGTATTCCATAATTTCATCCATTTATTACACATAATTATCTACAAATAAACATACTAAATCAATATAGAATTTATTTATCAAGTAATAACCAAATTAAGTGTAGATTTTTTGGAATCCACTACATTTACATCAAAAGAGGATCCAAAACATATGTGAATTTAGATAATAAAACATAGTCTATTATGAGCTCATTAAATACCCCAAAACTTAGCTTTTGATTATCCTTGAGTAAAATAAAAGTTTAAACTCATGAATCAGTTAGGATAATCTCAAGAATATGCCAGACAAATTACACATGTACATATAATTTAGAAATCATTCAAGACACTTACCAAGTAATCTCATGAAACTCATGCTTCATCATTCCTTTCATGAAGTGAAAATGTGTGTGTATGTATGTATAACATCAATTTCATGCTACATGCATAGTTTTCAGTCAACAATGTGCAAACTAATGATTCTCATGATCTTCGCAAATACCCCATAAGCTTGCTTTTCATAATCCCTCTTCATTAATGTATACGACTCTATTCACTTGGATCAATATGTCTTTGTTAAGCTTGCAATGGGGCCTTAGGTTTAGCTAATAAACGAAAGAAAGAAGGATTCACAAGGTAAGAGATCATAACTAAATTTTATATGAATATTTATTCTCTTAACTTTTTATCTACTTTTCTCTTTCTTTTTATGGGTTGTATTACTACCACAGCCCCAAACTTATTTCCTTTTGAGTTAATTGGTACGTGATCCCCCCAATTGAAAGAGGAATCCATACTAATTCTTTTATTTTTGTCCCTTTTCTTTTTCTTTTGGCATTTTTCTTTTCAATTCCCCCAAACTTATCTTATTTTACTTCACTCATACCTCTCAAACAACCATGAGCATAGAATATGTCTCTTAATAGGACAAATATGGTTTTTTAAGCTAAAAAGGGTTTCATGATGAGGCTAAAGAAAAAAAAATTAAATGGTGGTTTTTCACATGCTTTGCATATGTCATCCTCTCATAAGGCTCAATGGGGACACTAGTGACATGAATGTACTAGGTTAGCTTGAAAGGCTAAAACTAATAAAAGAATGCCTAAATGACTTCCAAGTAAACATGTAATCTTGGATTTCGCCTTGAGGAATAATCAAATCTCATGTCAACCAAAGTAAGTCACTAAATTCACAACACTATCAACTCATCATCATACACTTTACATGACCATAAGATAACGTGCTCAAATAATTTTCATCAATCATGAAAAGAACTTATCATAAGAATCATTAAATCACAAGGTAACATCGATCATTCCTTCTAAATCATGAGCAATGGTAATAAAAAACTCAGCATATGTTACCGATCATCAAGAAAGAATCCATCCTATTCAATTCAGCATGTTAGCATAGTTCAACTTGAATTTTCTTTAGCTAAGTTATCAAAAAGTGAAGCTCATTAAAATTATACCTAAATTCCAAAAAAAATACCAAAAAAAACCTGAATAAACTTGAATGCAAATCTTTTGCTCAAAAACTGAATACACTTGAATGCAATGCAAAACACCACCCAACTTAAACTTCACATTATCCTCAATGTGAAATAATGAAAGAAGTTTAATATTAAGGGCTTCCCTGAATGAAGTGCATTTACATCCTCTTCTTCTGAAGCTAGCTTGGCATTATTTTAACACTTGGAAGAGCTTATGCAATCCTCTAAAATCAGATTTCCTCCTTCTGCAAAACACACAATAATTAGAAATTAAAAAAATCTATCTTAAAAGCAAAGAAAACAAATAAAAAACTAAGCTAAATTTGAAGAAAATAAAGAAAGTTCAAAAAGCTTGGGTTGCCTCCCAATAAGTGCTTTGTTTATAGTCTCAACCCGACTATGGCTTTCCACCTTTGAAACTTGGTAGTAGTGTGTAAAATTTTAGTGCTCCCAAAATATTGTTAAATGATGTAGTATCTTCTAATTCATCTTCTTCAACTGTGCTTATGGGCTCTCTTGAAAACTCCTCCATAATTCTATCCATTACATCTATCTTGGAGCCATAATTATTCTCATTGGACAACTCCATCTCTTTGAAAATATCAAACTTCATAGTATGATCCTTGAATTGCATGAGCATGTCCTCCTCCATACCTGTAAAAAAAGAAGAAATAATCACTTCATTGCCTATAGATGCATACCTTAAAGAATGAGACAAATATATTGGAACACAGCTCTCCTATCATTCACCTCCTTTCATCATCTGCAAAGATATTGGAATTGTTAATCACATCACAAACTTTATCATGTATTACCTTACCACCTCCCAATACTATGATTGCTTTCACTTGCTTTGGATGACTTGATAGTTTCTAAATATATGACTCTGTATAGCCTCTGCAATTTGCCCCAACTGAGTCTCTATCATCTTCATAGATGCCTCCACATTTTGGAATCTTGCTTCAATATTTTGGAACCTTGTTTCACCATTTTGGAACTAAGTTTGGGTTGCCTGGATAAAACTTTGCAATATTTCTTCAAGAGTAGGTTTCTTTGATTGGAAATAGATTCCAAATTGAATCTGATTCGAATCATTATTCCATGAAAAATTGGGATGACTTCTCCAACCAGAATATGGATCATCAAGGGGTGGTTGGTTGTAGAAATTCATTACATTGGCTTGTCCTAAATTTTTTGCAAACTCTGCCTACAAGAACAAGTATTGTATGAATGACCAAAAATACCACATATAGAACATACCTTAGTGGGAATTGGTTGTTTCTGGTTCATCACCATGGAGCACATCATATTCAGTTGCTTGGCAAGCTCCAACATCTGCATAGAAATCTCATTATTACAATTCAATTCATACATTCCTCTTGACTTACCTCTAACACTCATCTATTATGAGTTTGCTCCAAGCATTTTGTATAGTTCGTATGTCTCCTCCAGGGTCATTTCTCCCATCTATTCTTCTTTCTTGTAATCACAGCTCAGCAAAAGGAGAGAAAAAATAATTAAAAATCCTAAATACAATATACCTACAACAAGAAAAAAAATAATAAAAAAATTGTACCTAAATTAATCAAATCAATTTAGAACCATTTTCAGGCAATAGGGCCAAAAGCTTGATGATTCAAATTATAATTCCTCGCAAGTGTATGGACGTATAGCAATATAGTATGCAATGCAAGGGTTGATCCCATGGAGAATGGCAAACCAACTTAATTAATCTTAGTTACTAAGTATACAACTAAGTAGACTTAGAATAAGGTTTAGTATAATTTTAGAAACTTAATAGAATAAAATTAAATAAATAGCTAAAGATAATGCAGAGAGATCAACAAGAAAAGGAAGTCTAGGGATCCGATTTCACCACAAGATAATGAACCTTTACCAATGGAATGTTGGATTTAATGCCTCGCTTGGGTTCATTCTTTCAAAAGTGAGATTATTACCATTAGATATGCGGGTTTAAATCAAGTGCTTTCACTGTTCCAATTACCTATCGTGTGTAACATAATTGAAATGAAAACCCATTAAGTTCAAGAACATAAAACCAAAATAGAGTGGTTTAGCATATGGTGTGTAACTTTACCTATCCATATGGTTCAAAGGAGCTCATGGTTTAGCATATGGTATGTACCTTAACCATGCTTTGATAAATAATCTAACTCATAATATTAGTGATCAAACAATAAAATAAATTAAATCATTGCAAACAACATCATGAATGAAATAAGATCATCTAGCATTAATAATATCCAAAAATCCATAATAAAGAGTATCAAAAAGGGTTACATCTTCACCTTATAAAGAGAAACTAGTTCATAGAAGAAGAAAAAACAACTCTCTGAGACAGGATAATAATAATGAAGAACATCTTCTCTCTTCCTCCCTTGCTTCTCTTCTCTTGCAAAACTCTCCTTCCCCTTGCCTCCAAAAGAGCCTCCAAAAAACCCTAAAAATGGAAGTGAAAAATTCTTTCAAAAAACCCTAACTTTTCTCCTTAAAAACCCCCAACTACTCGCTTAACATAAAATACGCAAAATTAGGGTTGCCGTCAGCGCTGGCTTGCTATCCAGCAGGATATACTCACACTATGTTGACCATAACTTCCTCATATGAACTCAGAATTATACAATTCTTTTTGCATTGGACATATAATTTCAAGTAATACAATTTTCATGTCGATCACTTTGTCTGAATCATCCATCTTCTATGATTTGTGGGCCATCAAAATATCCCCTTCTGTCATCCAAAATTTCTATCAGCAAAATTAAAGTCTGAGACAGCTGTAGTGTTTTGGCCATAACTTCTATGTTTCAAATACAAATCCTACGATTCTTAATTTTTGGGATAGATAACTTTCAGGGATAAAACTTATATGTTGAACACTAACCTAAATCCATCTCAATTGGTACCAAAAATTGTGTCAAAGTAGTGCTTTGTTTTCACATTCAGCTTCTTCAACTTATAATCTTTATTTTTCAGCTACTTGTTCATCATCCAAACTCCATTGCTTTCCTTCTTTCTCCACCTTGATGTCTTCCATAATTTATCCCATTTATTTCACTTAATTATTTGTAAATAAATATATTAAATCAATATAGAATTTACTTATCAAGTAATAAACAAATTAAGTACAAATTTATTGGAATCCACTACATTTACATTAAAAGAGGATCCAAAACATATGTGAATTTAGGTAATAAAACATGATCTATTATGAGCTCATCACATGTCATAGTAATGTATATGTAGATGAATTTTATGTCGTTTTAGTATGTTTATTTCCATCACGATGCGACAACGACTCTGAGCAGTTGTGAGTGTGTTTTATGGTATATGTTAGAAATTCATAGTTATTGAAATTATGATTTTATATGATTAATGAATGCATAGGGTAAGATCCATATAATTCAAGTGAGACTCTATTAGATTTTTGGAAGAATCTTTTACTAGAGAATGGGAAAATTAAAGGAAATGTGAAAACGCATAGGCCCCTAAGCGAGGTAAGACCATGGCACCACACTTGCACAATTCTTCAATTTCCTTAACTTCCAATGCAGGCTCAATTGACCCTACATATAGCATATAATTCAAACATTCATTCCATGGATGTTTATCAATGAATCATTTTATCAAACATTCCTTATACATCATTTAACTTGCTAGTTTTCATAAGGTGCAATGATTGAATTTCATCTCTAATCACATACAATGATTATTCAACATACTTAACACTTCAATGGCTTCATTAATGACTTCATGAAGGCCCAAAATTCATCAATTTATGGTTCAACTACTCTATTTCCAAAATTCCAACTTCATCATGCAAATAGGATACTGTGCAATTCATGGACCTCGACATATATGAATGATTCATGCTTAATTCACCATATTATTAAGAAAATTAAACTCTCTAATCATTTCCCCCATGAATCTAGCAATTCTATTATCCCCCCGCCCCTCCAGAATCCCTGTTCAGGGATTATTCAAAACCCTAACATGTAGAAATCATCAAAAATAGCTAGGGAAATAGGGCTTACCAAAAATTCACATGTGATTTCCTCTCCAAAATAAGCTTCCCACTTCAAAGCTCACATTAGCCTCCATAAATTGCATTCAAACCAATTTTTCCTTCTTATTTCATCATCCAAACAACCAAAGCTTGCATTCAAATGCATAAATCATGGTTTCCATGCCTAGATAAGACAAGAATTTAATACAAAAATGGCCAAAAGGGGCATAAGGCACAATGGTTTGGGCATGGGAAGAAAAAGGGAAGAGATAGGATTGAAAAAGAGGCGAGAACTACTTTAAAAAGTTGGTTCACCAACTTATCACACTGATCGGACTGTGGTGCCGAATTTGGGCACCGATCGGTGCTGCAGTGTTGGATCTGGGCATTATGGTGCCCAATTCACTAGATGCCAAATTTGCCCATCTTACAAAGTGGTGCCACAACTCTATATTTGGGTATCGTGGCGACAAACACTTCTACTCTAGATTTGGGCACCGCAGTGCTAAAAGCCGTTACTCCTGTTTCTCTTCCCTTTCGTTGTCCTTTCAAGTTTTTGCAACCATCTCTTATAGCTTCCTTTTTCCATGTTTTCCTACGTAATAATGATAAAAAATGCATAATAAATTTTCTTCAAATCACTAGTAATCAAATCATATAACCATTTGCATATACTTTTTACTTATTTGCAGTTCATACAAACATGAATCATTTCATTTCAAAACAAATTTGTCCTCATTGCAAATCATTACCTAAATAAATGTGTTTAAAATTTTCCTTTGTTTCAATTTTCAACACCCTAGGTGTTACACAACATAAGATCCATCTCCCCTCTAGAAGGAGGAGTTTAGCTACTCATGATGGAATAAAAATCCATATAACATTCATACAAAATTATCAAAATTTGAATCCCAACTTTAATCCAAGATACAAATGATAAATAAGTTGGAAAACACTAAAGGAATAAGGATTAAAGAGGTAGCAATCTCTTCTCAATGATGCTTGGCTTTGAAATTCAACTTGAAGCTTCTTCCTTCTAAAAAGCATCTCCAAAAAACCAAAAGGAAAAAGCCTCCACATGTTCCAGTCTGCTCCCTAGGGCGTCTTTTCTTTCTTTTTATACTCCCCATTAGGTTTTAGCTTTTTTGCAACACTTCAACATTCATTATGAAAAATCCATAAAGCTGTCACCCCTTCATGTACCGCAGCATTGAGTTGCTGATTGCCCACGCTTGTATTAAAAAACCTTTCAATGTCACGGCATTGGATTGCAGTGCCATGGTATTGAGTTGCTAGATTCTGAAAACTGCAATTGGAACTTCAAATGCTAAGACATTAGATTTCTATGCTATAGCATTGCATATGTTGTATCTTCCTAGCTTAATGTCACGACATTGGATTGCTGTGCCACAACATTGAACCTTCTGTCCACATTTTACTCGCTTCTCCTTTGTGTTTCCTCCATTTCATTAGATTTCCTTTGACATGTGTTTTTCCTCTTTGTTTTCTTCATCCTTCTAGCAATCATGTACCTACAAACGAACATAAAAATCAACATGATAAATTAACTAAAAATAACATAAGAATAGACCAAAAGTTAGCTCAAAAAGGAATTATATAAGTGAATAAAATTCACTTATCACTTAACCAAGAAAATCTGAGAGCAATTATGCAAAATTGTTGAATTTGAATAGGTTGGATTGATGGATTCTCTCTTGATAATCAGTGACTTATGCTTAGCTATTTATTGTCATTACACATTATTTAGAAGAAAGGATAGGTGCTACCTTGCAACTTAATAACTCTTATGATAAACTGTTACTTTTCATGATTGATGAAATTGTTATTGAGCACATTATGTCATGATCATATGAAGTATATATGAATTAGTTGACGATTTTGTGAATTTAGTAACATATTTTGATTGACATGAGTATGCTAGAACTTGTTTGATTATCCCTCAAGGTAAAAATTAAGATAACATGTTTACTTAAAAATGATTTGGGCATTCTTTGATTAGTTTGAGCCTTTCAAGCTAACCCAGTACATCAATGTCACTACTATCCCAGTTGAGCCGTAATGAAAGAATGGCATATGCAAAGCATGTGATAGACCCCCATTTGATTTTCTTTCTTTATCTTTATCATCCCAACTCTTTTAGCCTTAAAAACCATGCTTGACCCATTAAGAAACATATACTATACACATGGTTGTTAGACAAGTATGAGTAAAGCAAAAAAAGATAAGTTTGGGGGTATTAAAAAGAAAAATACCAAAAAGCCAAGAGAAAGGACAAAAAAAAAAGAATCACTTAGGATCCTTCAATTGGGAGGATCACATCCCAACAAACTCAAAAGAAAATAATTTTAGGGATGTGGTAGTAATACAGCCCATAACAAGAAAGAGAAGAGCAAACAAAAAGTAAAAATGGTGAACATTTGTAGCACCCCCATTTTAGGGCACCACATACTCATATTTTGGACAAAGATTCTATTGAAAATTCAATAGAGTCTCTCCTAAAATATAAGGGTTCTACACCTATACAGCATCCTATACATCACTAACATAATCAACATTCACACTCACATAATGCCTAGAATCAAAAGCCATACTACAATGGCAAATGGCATAACTAGTCCTACAAGAAAATCCATTACATGCACATACACTCCACCACTATGACATGCCATAAGTTATCTCATACATAACTTAATACATACATCATAATTGGAATCCTTTTAAAATTATAAAATTTATATACATTGGGTACAACATTCAAATATAGAGTTCCACCCCACATCCATCAATCATCATGAAGGTCTCAATCTATTACTAAATCATGAGCACCAACCCTATGTTGGACTCCATCGCCTAACCTGTCAATTAAAAACCATGAATAAAACAGTGTGAGTCTGGGCAAACTCAATGAGTAGGCAAGGCAAAAAAGAATGATAAATAGTCTAGTAAAGTAACATGCTCAAATCCAAGACATGTGTAAATTCATGACATGCTGAATTTCATGACAATGCAACATGTTCCCATACTCATAATGCACATGTTCTCATTACTAAAATATAATTAACTAGGATTTAACACATCCTTTAAATACATCATCATCATCATCAAGTCATCCTAATAATCAAGACTCATATACAACCTTGTCACTAAGATATTCTCATCAAGACATTTATCATCAACACATCATTATCAGGATATATTCATCATCAGCACATCATTATCAAGATAAATTGATCATTAGGACATCATTATCAAGACATATTCATCATCGTGACCAACTAGGAATAAGGACACAACCCTCTCCCCTCTTCAATGTGCAATTGCTCCCTCCATATACCCCTGGCTACGAAGCTTGCTAAGTCCATGACAGTTTTCCCAATGCCTTCCATGGCACTCGGCCCTCATTGCTCTATAGGAATCACAACTTCACTACTCACATTTACTAAGGAGATCAAGTGTATCATACTAGCTAGTAACAAACCATCACTGCTCAAATATCATATACCCTACCATCCAGACATATCCACACCCCACAAGGGCTACAACCATGCCACCAATGTATACCACAACCCATGGGTGCCACATCCATGCCATATCACCAAGGTATCCATGCCTCTATGGCATATCCGCACACCATAAGTGCCATATGATATCCATGCCACCAAGACATATCCACACACCTCACAGGTATCATATCATGTCCATGCCACCAAGGCATCCATACCACATGAGATTCACAAGTCACCAAGTTACATTTACACCACATTGTCATCAAGGTACCACCATATACCACATGAATCAATCCTACCCTCCTATGACTCATGACTCATAATCAAGTTTCATGCAATGCAATTTCAAGAGCATTTTCATTGTAAAATATAACCAAAACCAAGTTGCAAGGTAAATACATAAAAATACATAATTTCATCATTCAAATCATAATGTAATATAATTAATATCATTCAAAACATGGTGCCCATAGGCAAAATCATGTGATATGCACTATCCTTATGAATATATACATTCACACATGTACAATGGAAAGAAATCTAGTTACCTTAATGAGGAATAACTACACAATCTCTAACTCAACAACCTATCTACCAAGTCAATGCTCAACAGATTCTATAGTCATAACACATATCACAATTGAAGTTGCATACATCCAAATGGGAAAATTTAATTCAACTTCATAAACTAAGGAAAATTCATCTAATCATCTCATTAGGGTATATTCTTATCCCATTATTCAATTATATGTTTCAAACACTTGTTCTAGTGAAAATCATCATCATTTCAAATTTAGATTCCATATGATTCAATTTTGGGGATTTAGAAACAGTGTTACCTTTGAATTATCTTTTCAATGAACCAAGAATCACATGATTTCGACATCGTATGAGAAAGTTATGGTTGAAATATAGAACCTGTTCCTGATGACATTTTTGGGCAGCAAGCTCCCAAATGGGCATTGTAACACCCACAAACAAAGCAAGTGGACCTCAAGTTTTTACAAGTGACACCAAATGGTCACCATAGTGCCCACAAAGTTGCAAAAGAGGGGAGCCAAAATAGGATTTTTCTTGCAAAGAAAGGGAGCTGAAAAGAGAGTAAATGGGCTGAGAATACTACTTGGAGAAGATTATTTTTTGATCTTTTCTTGTTCTTTTTTAGTTGTTCCCTTTTCTTAATATGTTTAAGATAATTTTTATGATTTCTTTTGAGTACATTATGAACTAAACATTTTATTCTTGGGGAATGATGTAGCCGAATTATGATTACTTAGTTTCATTATGTTTAATTCAATTCTATGTATATTCATTATCTATGTTGAGTGTTTAATTCGATCTTAAAGGTTATGAAAGATTGTTGGACCTTTCAACATGACTTGTGATTCCATTTAAGGCTAAGAAGCAATAATTAAATTAGACCATGATTAATCACCATAAGATTGTTATGATGATATAGATATCCATGAGGCGTATGTAACACCATGTATTTCTTGATCTTAATGCACCTTGGTTAGTTCAAAATTTTCACAAAGATGTAGGAAATTTGCTAACTGTGATAGAATGTTATGACTTGAGAAAGAATAAAAATTAAAAAAGAGAAATTCATTATCAACATAGGAATAAATATTGATTGATTAAAATAGGTGAAATTAAATAAGGTTAATTCGATGAACTCGAGAACCCCTAGATGTCTCAACCAGTGGTTTCTTTTACTTGTTTGGATTCTGCATCATTGCCAAATTCCATTAGTTTAGATTCCTTCTCTTTACATCTTTTTACCATATTTCAATTCTTCAAAAAGAATTTAGAGTTACAGTAGTTGGTAGTTGGTAATTCTAAGTCCTCATGGGAACGATCTCTTATTCACACTTTATTACTTATTGATGATACGTACACTTGCATTTGGAAAACCCATAATAAGGTTAATTTGGTTTGACTCAATGAATCATGCTTGGATGTCTCAACGAGTGGCTCAGCTCTCTCATTTGCCCATGAGAAGCTTAGGAAAAGCAGAACTAGGTTGACTAAGTTTGACTTAATGAATCACACTTGGATGACTTAGCAAGTGGCTCAACTCTCCCATTTGCCTGTGAGAAGCTTAGGAAAAGCATAACGAAGTTGACTGGCTTTGGTTGGTTGAAGTTGTTTTGGTAGGGTTTGACTTTATCAATCATGACTTAGTGATTCGATGAGTCATAACTCAGTAACTCAGCCTAAAACTTAGATGGTTGAGTGATTGGATGAGCGGTATTTTCCAATATCTCATGAAAAACTAAAAGCGGGTGATCTTTATGATTTAACATGTGAGAGATTGTAGAGACAAGTTGAATGAATTAAACCTAATTATACTTTGAGTTAATTAAACCTAATTATAATTAGCACTAATATAGAAATTAGTGCTAATGACAACCTCTAATAAACCTCTAACAAAGGGTAGGGTACATGTCTGTTGGATTCTGTAGACTAGCTTAACAAAAGAGAGGAGGGGTGAATTAGGTTTATAAAAATTTCTTACTTAAACTCTATTAAATCAATTTTTCTCTTTTCATGCTTTTGTGCAAATTATGAGGAGATAAATAATAAAATAATGTAATGCAAGAAAATAAAACAATCACACAAAAAACATACAAGCACAGATAATATAAACACAAGGATTATAGTGATTCAGGCCCTCTTGGTACCTACTCCACTCTCCAAGATTTTCCTAACCTTAGGTTCCACTATAACCTATGGAAACACAGCCTGATTTTCCCAAGAGCTCACCAGAAACTCTACAACTTTTGTTTCCAAGCTGACCAATAAACTTGGTGGTTTTCAAGTTCATCAACTAACTTATACAATGATGGTTTTCCCAAGCTCACCACCAACTCATGCAATCTGGTTTCTCAAGAGCTAACCAGCAACTACACAATTTGGTTTCCTAGAGCTAACTAGAAACTATTAAAATGTGTATAATAGAATGCCTCTAATCTAGGCTAATAGGTACACACAGTTAAAACACAAATACAAATGATAAAACGATAAGCACATTATGTCAGGATTACTATATATAATTTTGATGATAACAAAACTTGTATTAAAATAAGATATATGTTTGCTTAAATCTCTAACAATCATATGCATAATTATAAAATAATAAATGTTAACACACAATCATGAGTGTTCAAATATGCGAGCATATATCTTTCACCTGCTTAATCTTAATTATCTTTAATTCACAAATTTATTAAATCATAATTCACACCATACTACATTAAGCTTTCACATTGTGCACCTAAATAGCATTGTATATTATCCTTACTCTACAATATGTTACAATCACATGAGGATAAAATATTTTCTGATATTATGTCTAAAAGCTAACAACGTAGCAAGTGCAAAAAAATTTTAAGTGCAGGATCACAATCATCTACAAGAAACTGCCATAAATAATCTGCTATGTTCCAAAGGTGTTGAACTAATGAAGATCTTGGAAGAAGAAGAAAAGGAGGAAAGCAGAGACAATGAAGACAAGAAATAAGAAATGTTGCATTATCTAAAAGAAGACTTCCATGGATAAATACAATGGGAGAAAACAAGTCTTCGAAAATATGCTACAACAAGCTGGCCTTGTCTATTAACCTCAAAGAGAAACTTCCACAAACAAATGCAAGAAAGAAGAAGTTGAAGATGAAGCCATGGTCAAGAAACATAAAGTGGTTTAAGAAATTTGAACTATCTACACTAACCAAACAAAATTTGTCTGAGACAAAGAAAGAAGAAGAAGCTCCATCAAACACTTAGACAAAGGAAGAAGCAAAGAACTGCCACCCAAAAAAATATGCACAAAGTGAAGAAAACTTTGTTTAACAAAATTAGAAGAATGGATTCGTCTGAGGAAAAAAAGCAAGATGAACAAACAAAGAAGTGCAACTTCAAGCTAAGCCAAGACAGACAAATCAAGATTGAAGAAAGAAAGAAGTTACAAAAATAAACTCCTTCTGATGCTTGAAGAATGCAGAACAAATAAGAAACTCCACTTCATCTCCAAATCAAGTTTGTTTGTTACTTACCACAAACAAAGCAACAGACAAAGTGAAAAATAAAGTAGAAGCTACACAATGAGCATAGACGAAGTTACACAAGCAAAGTAGCTACTTAGACAAAAGGGACTTCAATAGACAAAGGCACGTTCGTTAGCAACTTACTATAAATAAACCCATATGCAATGTGCAAAGTAATTCATCTAAGACAAAGCAAAGTTCGTATGTCACTTACATTAGGTGAATACAAAACTTTACCTATTTGAGCAAAACAAAGCAGAATTCTTCTGTCACTTCCAATGGACAAATGTGGAACAAAAGAAGAACATCATACTTCATTTGTTCATATAGACAAAGGAGAGTTTGTCAATCAACCAGTCTAACTTCATCTGCACCACCTAGAGTTCTTCTATTACTTATAACAGACAAAGCACATGCATGAAGTATCGACTGACAGATAAATTTCCTGAAGGAATTCATGTAGACAAAGCAGAGTTTGTCCATCATTAGTTCAACTTCATATGCACAATTCAGAGTTCGTCTACTACTTGCAATAGATGAATCATTCTAATGAAGGATCGACTGATAGACAAACTAAGTGGAGAATTCATCTGCAACTTATGAAAAACAAATGCAGACAGAGAGCTTGTGACTTGTCAAGCGAAAAAATGATTCATGTGACTTGTATCTAAATGGTATTTGCATCTGTGCTTTCATTATACAGACTCATTACACTCACCATTTAAGATAACAAGTGGCACTGCAAGCTTGCAAGCTATGTTAAGTTAAAATGAGAAAAGAATTTTAGCAACAACTTATCTTCCTCTCTGTAAAAGAATGGCGATGCAGTAGCTCGAGATAAATTTGAAAAGGCCTGGACTCCAATGGCAGAAATCCCAATGGCCTTATTTGTTCAATGTTGCTCTCATTTCTACATTCAATGAAACCTATCTTCTCTAATGGTCAAAAATATGAAGAAGCTATTTAAGGAGAAAAGGTTGAACGATTCAAAGGTGGTGAAGGAAGACATTTCAAATGAGCTTAACCTTATGCAAATCCTTCTACCCATGGCCAAGAGCTTAAACTGTCATCTATCTTTCATGAATTTCAATCTGCATATCTATATGGTCAATGAGTTTACATTTTGGGAACATATTTTTATATTAGTAGAGTTGTAAAAGATCTCATCTTCCTCTATGCTTAAATGTGTATTAGTTTTTGGTTAAACTGAAAAACCAGTGAGTTTGTGGTAAGCTCAGGAAAACCACCTTGTATAAGTTGATGGTGAGCTTTGGAAAATCATTAAGTTATTTGATAACCTTTGAAACCTATGACTTTCCTAGTGAGCTCATGAAAACTAAAAGAGTGTTGTGAGCACTATGTTTATGTCCCCGGGAGCTGAAATCCAGAAGACTATTGAAAACACTTATTTCAAAGGAAGAAACAATTTAAGAAGAAAAGGTGGAACGATTCAAAGGTGGTGAAGGAAGTTATTTCAAATGAGATTAACCTTATGCAAATCCTTCCACCCATGGCCAAGAGCTCAAACTATCATCTATATTTCATGAGCTTCAATTTGCATATCTATATGGCTATTGAGTTTACATTATGAGAAGACCTTTTTGTATTACTAGAGTTGTAAAAGATCATATCTTCCCCTATGCTTCATTGTAACACTTTGTAAAGTATATTAATTTTTTTGGTTAATCTGAAAACCAGAGAGTTGGTGGTGATCTCTGAAAAATCATCAAGTTTGCTAGTGACCTTCAAAACCAATGAGTTTCCTAGTGAGCTCATTAAACTTGAAGAGCATTGGGAGCACTATGTTTATGCCCCTTGGAGCTAGAATCCAGAAGAGTGTTGGAAACACTTGTTTACACCCCCTAAAGCTGGAATCTAAAAGAGTGTTGGGAGCACTATTGTATTTTCATTATATAGGATATAGTGAAACCCAAGGCACAACGAGTGTGTGCTTTTAGAAGGGTAGATGTAGGGATAGGGTTCCTGAACCACTATAAAAATTATGTTGTTTATGTGTGACTATTTATTTATTTTCTTGCAGTTTAGTGTTTTATTACTTAGTTTACATTGCACATCACACAAGCATGAAAAGAAGGGAAGTAATTTTATAGGGGGCAAGCAAGAAATTTTTATAAACCCAATTCACCCCTCCCCTCTTGGGTTAAGTCATTATATGGGGTTCTACACATTATCATGAATTAGAACTCCCTTGAAGTCGTATTGTTGTGGCCTTGAATCTCTTTGATCTTGGCAACACTTTTTAATGAATACACTTGAGAAACTTAGATGGGTTTCTTATTGTTTGATTCTTCTTTAGCTAATTGAACCCCCAAGCATCATGTTCACTTCAATAGATCTTGTATTTATACATTTCAAAGACCCTTAGGACCATATGGAAGAAGACTGTTTGAATATGGCTATTGCAGCGCATTAAATTTTTGAATGTTTAAAAACAATGATCTTTTACTGTAGCAGTTACTATAGCCAATCACTGTAGCACTCGCAAATACACGGCTTTGTCCGAAGTTAAATTTTGGATAGATTAAATATTGGGCTCTGTCCAAAAATTACTGTAACAATTCGTTGTAGCAGTCTTGAATAGTGCTTTGTCTGAATTAGTTCTACAATGTCCAAAATCACGGCTTTGTCCAAAATTCATTATCCAAAGTTACTGTAGAACTTCACTGTAACAAATCACTAAGCAATTGTGAATAGTTTTGTCCAAAGTTAGTTCCGTAATGTCTGCAATCACAGCTTTGTTTGAAATTCAATGTCCAAAGCCACTATAGCAATTCACTATAGCAGATACTATAGTAGCACTGTTGCACTTACAAATTTCTACACTTTTGCCACTTTTGTTAATTTGGTATTTTTCATTATATTTTTCATTGTAAATCATAATATAATTATCCACATAAAATTTGCATAGGTTGTAAAGCATGGATAAATACTTTAACTCATCAAGTTTGTATTTTCAATATGAAAAACTCATTCATGCACAATTGGATATGATCTAAGATATTTGCAATATGATAAGCCAGATTGAATGCATTATGATTCATTACCTTATTTTTCATGCATATAAAATGATATCTCTATGAAGCACATTTGCATATGATCCAAAGCATTATGAAATGATAAATAAAGCTGAAAACAATATTAATTAAGATGATTTGTCCTTTTTCTAAAACTTCTAGACTTATATCAAGATGTGTATATGCTTGCATAAATGATATCCCAATAAAGCACTTATAATTCAGGCATATATGTCTACATTTCAAGCGTCCTAGACTATTAGCATAAATCAAGTCTAAGATAAGTTTTGTTGTCATCAAAATCATACGCACAAACCTAATAATCTCTCCCTTTTTTATGATGACAAACTTTAAGACTTGTGAAATTTAAAGGACATGCTAATGAGCCAATACCAAACTCCCCCTATTTAATTGGAATGTGTAATCCTATGGAGTTTGATACTTTGATATGAAAACAAGTCATGACATATATAATGCTATTCTTCTCCCTGAGACATATCATGACACATCATTTTCTATCATCCATCACAATTCTTTCTTCATTCATCTCCCCCTTTTTATCAGGATAAAAAAGGGATTTCAGGGTGGGCCATGTCTCTCCCTTAATATCTAAAAGATAGGATAGTTAAACACAATTATGAGCATGAGATAGGATCAATATAAAATACTTTCATCAATATACTCTTCTCCCCCTTTACACATTCATGTAGTTTGTAATTTAAACAACATATAAATCTCCCCTTTTTATCTATAATAGTTCTTCTCTCTTAAACAAGCCTTCTACCATTCATCTTCCACTTTTCATCTAAAGAATAGGACTTCAAGTATAACAATGAACATGAAGAAGAATTTAGATAAAGAAAAATTTACTTGTTAGGTCCCTAAAGAATGCACAACCATATGTTGGGTCCCGTAGAAAGCATAACCATGAACTTGAGATAGGAGAAGTTTTCATCAATATAAAGAAGAGATTCATGTCATGAGCAACATTCTAACATTAGATAATTATAATTGAAGTTTTAAAGATATGCAAACAGCTTTGAGCATACATCAATTCATATATCATTTCAAGGATACATCAAAATCATAATTCTCATTCAGACACAAATGACACCAAATTGATATTCATATCATTTCAAAATAATTTCATACATGTACCTTAAATTTCATAAAGAGATCTAATATGAAACCTCACTACATGTTCTATCATAAAGTTCTCTCAAAACATACAAAGCAATTTCATCAATATCTTTTTCTTTTGACTTTGTTCTTCCCCCTAAAGACCAAATCATACATATCACAAAAGTTAGAATCTCCTATTTGTCTTTTTCTTCATAACTTTGTTTGCTTTTTCCAAAACCATACAATCATTTCATCATAAATTCACACTATTTTAGATAAAAAAAAGAATTTTGATAATGCATGAGCCTAAATATTTTGTGTTTTTCTCATTCGTTTGTGGTTCATAGATGTTGTCTAGTGATAGCAACTTTGTAGAGGTGTTTTCAAGTTAAACATCCATTGAAATTTTCTTAATTCAGAATGAGATTTTTATCATTTTGATTATTAGGTGATCTTTGTACAACATAAGTTTTTTAAGTTCCTTTCTTAAGATGGTGGACAGAGAAATATAACTATGAAGGCAATCTCCATCAAAATCTCCAAGGAAAGGTGCTCAATAAAGGAAATTTATTGCTACAATTGAATCCATAGGGAGAACCTTAACTGAATATGAAATAATTGAGAGTTTTATGCATAGATGGAGGCCTATTTACCAAGATATAAGCATGATCTTTCAAAGATTTGTATATTTTATCACTTAACTAGTATCTACTATGTTTCCTTAACAAAATCAGGCCACTTTTGCTCTTCACATATCACTTCTTTATATGATATACCTATGAATTATGACATTTTTTTTAATTCATCTAAGATCAAATTTGCAAGAAACATCATTGCTTCTATTTGTAAGACATTTCATTATGAAACTTGAATAGAGTGGGGCAATCTAAACTTAATGATCATCAATACGACCACACTCATTCAGTTACTTTAGAAATTCATAAGCCTTTTGTATGTCCTTGTATGCTCATACGTACTTTTACAAATCTATTCATACCATAATTTATGCACTTCATTAATTGAACAAATCATCCAAGAATCATATCTTGATATTCAATATAAGATTTGATCACCAAAGAATTTTATCAATGCAAGTTGACACAATATAGACTAGTCATATATATTTTGAATTGATTTCCTAATTCTCAAATTTGGATGTATGCCTTTCTAAGGTCTGATCACTAAGGTGTGCATTGTAAGTTTCTCAAGTCTAATAATTTACATTAGAATTAAACATTTCCATCTTTCTCTGCAATTTTCAAAATTGGATTGTTTTTTTCTTCTGAACAGATGTTTCTCCCCCTTGATTTTTGAGATGCAACATCTAATTTTCATGATTACTCAATCTGCAATCCTTTCTTACTTAATGAATAATAAGATGGGATCTTCCTAATTACTCTTTGATTCAAATTCCTCAAAGTTATTCATTTTACTGATTAACTTACATGATGCTAAGTATAGATGCAACTTGCATTCGTTTCACATGTGCATTTTAACTATTCTACAAATGGATAAATCATGCCATAATCCAAATAGTTCTAGAAGATTATTTCTCACTTTAAATCTAACTAATATTTTGAATTATTAACTCACTTGGCATAATTTTAATCATTTCAAGCATCCATTATCATAAATATATCATTTCATATTATGACACTTAATATTTCAAATCATTAAAGACATATTAATAAGCTCATAATGTATCATATTTTATACCTAAATTCATATATTTTGGATCTTCTTTTGATGTGATTTTCAGTGATTTATAATCAAATTTGAGTAAACATTACACTTAACAAAGTTTGTTTCTGTCTCAGATGTCAAAGCCTACAAAAAAGAAGCTGAAGATTACAAAAGACATTACTTTTAGGCAAATTCTCATACTCATGGAATCAGATTTGGAAAAATGTTCACCATGAAAGTTTTATTCTTTGTTCTTAGATTTCCAATGCATCAAGAATCACATGATTTTGAGTTTGGATGAGAAAGTTAGGACTAAAACACTATAATGATCTTCAATAGCTAAAACCTGTCTGAAACTTCATTCTGTCTGAAATAATAACTTTGGATGATGTCAAAAAGCATTATTTTGAGTTGATTCATGGCATAGAAAGAGGATGATCCAGAAAAAATGATCAATAAGAAAGTTCTATCTCTTTAAATTATCTATCCAATGAATCAAAAATCACTTAATTCTAAGTTCATATGAGAAAGTTATGATCAAAATACTAAAACTACTTTAGAATTGCTTTGTCCAAAAAATAACTCAAGATGCACAAAGTGGTTTGGGATGCCCAATTTTAGACAATGCAAAAAATAACTTGAGATGAAACAAATCATCACATATTATTTGAATTTCTTCATTATATGATTTCAAGTTGTATATACTCAAACATTCTTACAAACATTATGGTCATGGATAAGATGAAGTAATTCATGATATGAGCATAACTTTTAAGCATTCACCAAGATTTAAGTTATTTTGTTAATTGTTTCAATCTTAGAAATTCAAGCTTTAATGATGATTATAGAAGGAATGGCTAGGCATCGAATACCTATTCAAGACCTTAAACCATGAGGTTTACCAAACAAACTTAACTTATGCCTTGGGACTATAATGATATTAAGGATTAACCATTTTCCATATCAACTTAAATTTTAAGAATGATTTAGCTCAAATCAATGAACTCAAATCCTTTCAAAACCAAGGCAGTCAGATTTTGATTTAGAAACATCAAAAATGTATAATAGTGAAATGTATATGTTTCATATATTTATCAATAAAAAGTATCAAGTTTGGCAAATTTATCTCCTTTGTCACTCTCTTTCTCAATTTTTACATTTGAGCTCATAGATGATAATGTCAATCTTGACTTTTCATTTCAATGCTTGATTTTCTTTCTTTGGCTTAAATTTTGTAGATTGAGAAGATGATTTTGATTTCTCATCATTCTCCTTCTTCCATGTGCTCATTTCAACCTTTTCTTGCATACATTTAAGAAATTCTTGCACTTTTTCTTCGTTAGTAGATCCAAACATATATGAATTTAATACAGTAATTTAATTAGTACAAATTCACTTTTACTCATGATAGTGTGTTGTGATGATAATACAACATTTATTAAATTAAAGCAGATTCTTTAGATAACTAAAAACCAAG
Organism: Pouteria campechiana; assembly: GCA_036873735.1. NCBI lineage: Eukaryota > Viridiplantae > Streptophyta > Magnoliopsida > Ericales > Sapotaceae > Pouteria > Pouteria campechiana. The sequence goes on from JAYJMB010047815.1 coordinate 27,791, forward strand.
ACAAACACTATGCTTTAATCATAGCCAACATTGAAATCTTTAAACTAGCATATTTATGAGTTACATCATGAAGATGAGAACTAACTTCTTTGAAAGCTTCAAATGTTAGATCAATAATTAAATTAAATATGAATCTTCAATCAATTTGAGCATAATTTATCATTTTTTTATATTTTCTCAAGGTCGCACAAGGTTTTAATGTTTCAAACAAATTATATGCCTCTTTGGTATTTTATCCTGAAATGTTGAACATCTAAATATGCCTTGCTTACTCACTCCTAGTTGTCTCTAAGATTTTCTCTTTATGTTTCACTTTTGTATCATGAATTAATGATTTTGAGTTTTTCTAATATAATTTAAACTTTAAATCCTATTGATGTACAAATAGAACTACATTAAAAATGAATGAATAAAGATTATAAATGCAGATTATGATAAAATATAGAGGCATTTGAGTTTAAGAATCATACCTGCACTTACCTTTCCTCCTCGACCTTAAATTTCTATTAATGTTGTCCTATTCATCCATTGTTTAGAAACCATTTGTTACTTGAAGGAGGTGAATATGTCTTCTTTTCTTCTATTCTCATGGATTCATCAGATTCTTTTTGTTGCTTTTGTTTGCATTCTTTCTTTTCTCAGTCTTCTCCTGCACTCATGTTCAGCTCAATAGGAAGATTAGTATCACTTTGCAGCAAGTAAACTTGCCCCTCAGAAAATTCCTTTAGCTTGTCCAAAATTTCCTTCATAGTTTTACAAGCTAAGACATACTTGCAAATGGTGGGGCAGCAGGGCATTTATAGCTTTGATATTTTCTTTCTTTGCTCTCTCATCATCCTCAATAGAGCCAATAAAAATAGTTTTTCATAAATCAAGGTTATTGGCCATGAGGTTTATTTCAATCCTCCTTTTCCAATGTGCAAAGTTTGTTCCATCAAAATATGGAAACTGTGTGATGGAATAACCTTCAGTGATCATGGAGGATGACATTGGGTTAGCCAAATGGATCACTACAATTGTTTATGTAGCCTACTTTTATACTACTTGTTGGGTCCCATAGACTAGTTTAACACAAGAGGAGAGGGGTGAATTAGGTTTATAAAAATTTCTTACTTAACCCCTGTTAAATCAATTTTTCTCTTTTCATGCCTTTATACAAATTGTGATGAGATAAATAATAAAACAATGTAATGCAAGAAAATAAAACAATCACAGACAAAACACACAAGCATACATATAATATATACATAAGTATGATAATGGTTTAGGCTCTCTTGGTACCTACTCCACTCTCTAAGATTTCCCTAACCTTGGGTTCCACTATAACTAGTGGAAACACAACCTGGTTTTCCTAGAAGCCCACCAGAAACTCTACAACTATTGGTTTCTAAGCTAACCAACAAACTTGGTAGTTTCCAAGCTCACCAACTAACTTATATAATGATGGTTTTACCAAGCTCATCACTAATTCATGCAATCTTGTTTCTCAAAAGCTAATCAATAACTCTCCAATTTGGTTTCTTAGAGCTAACTAGAAACTCTCACAACTGTGTACAATCGAATGCCTCCAATCTAGGCTAATGGGTACACATAGTTAAAGCATAAATACAAATGATAAAACAATAAGTACATTATAGTGAATTCAAATTTCCTTTAAAGTGGTATTGATGTGGCCTTGAAGTTGTTTGATCTTAGTAGCACTTTGGAGTGAATATAGTTAGGAAACTTGGATGGGTTTCTTATTGTTTGATTCTTGTTTAGCTTATTGAACCCTCAAGCATCATGTTTCATTTCAATAGATCTTCTATTTATACATTTTGAAGACCCTTAGGGCCATTTGGAACAAGACCGTTTGAATATAGTTGTTGCAATGCATTAAATTTTTAAATGTTTAAAAATAGTGATCTTTTACTATAGTGTAGTTTTGTTGTAGCAATTACTATAGCCAATCACTATAGCACTCATAAAGACACGACTTTGTTTAAAGTTAAATTTCAGATAGATTGAATGTTGAGTTCTGTCCAAAAATTACTATAGCATATCAATATAGCAGTCGTGAATAGTACTTTGTCCAAAGTTCCACAATGTCCAAAATCACGACTTTGTCCAAAATTCAATGACTGAAGTTATTGTAATAGTGCATTATTGCAAATACTGTAGCAGTGCTGTTGCACTTAGAAATTTCTACACTTTTGTTAATTTGGTATTTTTCATTGTAAATCATAATATAATTATCTACATAAAATTTACATAAGTTATAAAGCATGGATATATACTTTAAATCATCATGTTTGTATTTTCAATATAAAAACTCATTCAAGCATGTAACGGCCCGCCCTCCTGGGGTCATTACTCCACTTTACACCATAAATCCACATGATTATACCATGATTTTTCCACCTCCAGGGTGGGTTACTTTG
>JAYJMB010047826.1:0-26031 GCA_036873735.1 Pouteria campechiana
ATTCATATTCAAACATAACTCAATTGCACAATATATATATATATATAACATCACAATGTGCCACTACATCTCAAATGGCTATTCATTTAACGTCATAATCAATCTCAATGTATTGCTCAATGAAACATGTCATCAAATGATTAAGTGGCACAATGCAATTCATCACCAGTCAATAGGGGTTCTTAATAAATTCCATATTCAACCATTGTCTTCATCATATGGCTTGACTAATATACAATTAACCTCAATGATAATGTAATTAAGCATCTAGTTCAATCAGTTTATGGCTTGCATGGCTCCAACCACAAAAGTCCTCTTTTGCCTCAACTAGGGCATAGTCAGTTAGTCATTTCTAATGGTCCAAATCAACTCCAACAGGTCTCAAAATATCTTAATTATGCATTTAAGCTCCCATGCTAATTTCAACAAAATCACAAAAGCCCCCAAATCCCCAATTTTCACTATCATCCAAAACCCTAACTTAGCAATTTTCACAATTTCATATGCCAAATCATTCTAATCAATGCATTTCTCCCATGATTATGAATCAAATACATCAATTTCATACCAAAATATCATTATTTTCCAAAACCCTCAAAATCAGAAATTCAAAATTCGATCGAAGAAATCGGACTTACCTTTGCGTAGGAGCGTAGTTGTCCTTCCCAATCGCATATACAAGCTCCTAGCTTCACTTTGCACCATCCATTTGGGGAAAATCGGCTAGTTCTTCCATTTTCTTTCATTATCTCCCATTTTTCACAGTGGAATTTTATTCAAATGGTAGATCTCAAGGGTTTCTAGCTAGGACACATGATTTCCTAGCCAAAATGGCTAGAAATCATGCAAAACATGGGTAGGGAGAAAGGGGAGGAGAGAGGAGATAAACTAGAGAAGAAAACCCAAGGGAAATGGCTGAAACGTTCGTTGTCTCACTTAAAAAGACAACCCAAGTTGCGGCTTGGAAATCGCTGTCCACAATTTTGGTTTTCCATTATCAGCTCGGAGCAATTTTTGTAAATTGGCCATATCTCCCTCATATGATATCATAATTGCATGATTTATAATGCGTTTGAAAGATAATTTTAAGATTTATAACTTTTATTTTTATGACATTTTCAAATTCAGTCTCTAAATATGATTAATGTTTCACAAAGTGATATCATATGTTTTATTCCAATTTACAGCTCTAGAGATATTCATAGTATTTTAACTCCAATTTTCTCATACAATACCCGATTCATGTGAGTCTTGATTCATTATTTGAGAAATTTCAAGGGCTACAACTTTAATGTTGGAAATATTTTCTAAATCATTCATATTATATGCCAAAAATTGGGAACAAGTCACACCTATATCATTTTCAGCTTTATGTTCTCATACAACTATGCTCAAAATATAAATTAAATTTAAAATTTTCTTCATTTTTAACACTCAATAATACTATAGTGTGATCAAACATGTAATTACTCAAAATTAACACCCTCAGGTGTTACAAGTTACTTGGAATCGAGGCCTTTGGATAGCATTAAAGAGGAGTATTGAAAAAATAACTAGTATAGAGTACCAAACAATGTGCATGGATGTAATCTGGGACTGATATCTTACACCTTGGTACGGACAATAGAAATTCAACTATATTTTTGAAATTCAAGTGGGGTAATTGGATTTTGTCCTCACATTTTTGTTCAAAAGTCAACTTTTGCCTCATTAATCATAATTTTTGCCCTTTCTTTCTAAATGTTGTTTACTAATAATTCCAACACTTGATTTCATCAAATCATCATGACCTTATACTTTTACTTTTTCTCACTTCTCAATGGCTACTGATGAATAATGCATTATAAACCTATTGATTATTATGCAACATAAGTGGTCGTACTAATCAACAATGCTAAGAGATAGGTTTGGATTTTTTAAAAGACAATCCATGTTGAGCGTCACTTAGCTTAGTGATTTTTAGGTAATAGTACAACCCATTGCACTGGAGACAATATCTAGCTACAAATACGTGGGGTAATTTAAGAGCTGAAGTAATTATTTTTTGGTCATGGATTATGATATAGATGAAGTGGTGGTAAGGATTAGGGGGTAGAGGATTGTCGTCAGTGCACTTTAAAATCAAATTTTTTTTTCACAAACTCCCTTTTGCAATAGGACCGATACTACAAATGTACTCCAGCTCACATATCATGAATAGGCTCCCACCCCTTTAGTCATTTTCTGGCAGATGGTTTATGTCATGATAAAAAGGAACTTTGATTTGTACAAGTCATGCCAAAGTTGTTCCTGGAGTTGTCTTAACACATACATGATTTTTGTGGATCCACTTACCTCAATGCATATGTAATTTTTGCGGATCCGCCTTCCTCAATGAACATGCAACTTTTACGAATCTGCTTCTGTGAATGCATAAGTGATTTTTGCAACTCTTTCCAAATTTAGCATTTGGGTGAAGCGCTTATGCTATTGGTATAGTTAGAGCTTGTCTTGTTGTACACCAAATGGCAGGCTCCATGCACATCCAATTTTTCTCTATCCAACCTTTTGTTGGGTTCCTGAACGATGCATGAGGCCAACACTGATGGTTAATGGATGGTCTTTGCTTTGATGGTGTTACCACCATCAGGTGTTTACCGCTTTCGGTGCTTCCCCTTCTAAAGTTTACCACTTTCTCTTAACCACTATTATTTCTAAGATTTATTACTACTAGAGTTTACTGCTTTTTTAGGCACTAGCATTTTTTAGGAGGTGTGTGTGTGTATATTTGTGTGTATTCTTGGAGTCTCTTCCTTTCATAAGTTTGGCTTCCAATCTTCTTATTTTGATTTCAAGAATCCCTTCCTATTTGCTGGTTCAGATTCTGACTTTATTAATTCTTCGGAATGCCTTTCTATTTCAAGTTTGAGTTCTGGTCTTCTTTTTCATGCTTCTAAAATCCTTTCCTATTGCAAGTTTGAGTTCTATTTTTTCATTATTGATTCCCCAGAATCCCTTCATATTCAGGTTCAAGTTTCGGCCTTTTGTTTCATGTTTTTGGAATCCCTTCTTATTTCAGGTTTGTGTTCGGATTTTTCTTTGTTAATTCTCAAAATTCTTTCCTATTTCAAGTTCAAGTTCTGGTCCTGAGTTTTATTTTAAGAGAGGAGCAAAGACATTTGTGATAAAAAATGCTTCATTAATTAAAATATAATATTTCGCAAGAAAGTATAATGTGAATACTTAAGGACATAAAATTATAATGATGAATTTACTAGAGCATAAATATTCAAGTAATAAATTAATGTAGTAAGCTTAATTTCTTCTTTTAATGGTGATCATGTTATGGTCCTAACTGTTGGAAGATTGGCTTTCGTTGTCTCTTTCCTGTTCTTTGGGAAGCATTTCTCTCTGTCTATTGGTATTCTCCCTTTTTTTGTTTGCACCTTCATTTCCTTGTCCGATGTCCATTATCGATTGCATATTACTGTAATCTTTCTCTTTTGATTAAATTTTCAATTTCTTTCCTGAGTTACCTGTAATCTTTGGTATCGTGTCTCTTGTCTTTATGGTAGAGACAATATTTCTATGATTCTTGCCTTCTACTATTTTGTTTTAACAGGCGAGGTTACGGAAGGTTGCCATGATTTTTGATTTCTTAATAGATGTACTTATGAGACTTATTTAGAAGAGTATAGTTTTCATACCTATCTTTCTCTTTGATAGAGGGACCTCTTACTTTTTTGAATATTTTTCCATCTCGTTGCAAGGATATGTTGTAATTGTTTGCTTCAACAAAATTCTTTTGTATTAATGTGTCTATTTAGGGATTCTAGGAGTTCTAAGTAGCTTTTAAGTGGCTTCAAACATAGATGGTATATGATTTGCTTGCTTCTGATCTCATTTTGTAATGTTGTCATTGCTATGATTTGAACTAGTCCATCGATATCGAGAGTAAGCTAATTGAACCGATCTACATATTCTCTAAAGGTTTCTCTCTCTTCTTGTCTAACTACAATTAATGACTCCATAGTTCATTTTTGCCTTTGTTATCCAATGAAGCTAGTTAGAAAACGTCTTTGTAACTCTCTGAATGTGCTTATGGATTCAAGCTCCAAAGTACTATACTAGGATACAATGGCTCATTTCAATGTTGGTTGAAAAGATTGAAACTTAATAGTGTCGAAAGCCCCCACTAAAATCATTTGGCAGTCAAATCTGGAGAGGTGATCGCCCATATTTGTAATAACATCATAAGTGTCACATGTGGTACCTTGAACCTTTTTGGAAGAGGTTCTTCCATAATTTTTTTATGAATAGCAGTTGCTCAATGATTCCTGCATAGTCCATGAGTGCTTTGAGAATTCTCCTTTCCAATCCTTTGATTCTTTCTCTAAGATTTCCTGAGCTTCTGTTTGCACTTGTGATTGGGCTTCTTCTTCCCTTAGTTCCTTGATGGTTTTGGCATTTGGTTGCCTTTGGACCGGTTCCTTGTTCGCATTGGCAGATATGGCTGACTGATTGGTGGTCCTCTTGATGTTGTCTTCATCCAAAAATGGAACCGCTTGATTTTCAACTTGGGCTATAGCGGGGTCATCTTCTCTGATCTCTGCATTGATGAGTCTATTTGGGATTGGCTCATATAAAGGCATGGTAATGTGTCCTCCTTCTTATGGAATTGAGGGAGGGTTTTGCCTCCAGGTCTTACCCCCAATCTCTGAGTTGGCTTGCAGATCTATAGGATTTTTAACATCAATCTGAGGAGCAATGTCTAGATCATTTGGGAATTGAAAGTTAATGATTATAGTTGAAAATTCCTCTAGGGATGATTTGAACACATTCTATCATAAGACTATCTTTGCTCCCTTTGCTGTTATATCTTAGCTTGTAACAATTACTTAAGAAGCAAATCAGTTCTAGAAGTAGATGTACTAATTTTTTAAAGGGTGTTAATCAGCAACAAGAGATGGATAGTCTCCTTTTGAAGGGTATGGAGAAACATTGATTCTGGCTAGTTGTTTGTCCGATATAATTTTACTTCAATGAAAGTTCCCACAAACGGCACCAATGTCTAGGTCTCACCCAAATCACTCTCTGAGAATCCTGTTTTAAGATTTGCAAAGCAGAGAAAACACCAGAGGGCGCTGAGGTGTTCTCGGTGTAGGCACTCCGATGCTCAAGTTAGTAAGTGACCTTAGTAGGGGTTATGAAAAATAGAGAGTACTTATGTGAAAACATGTATACTTACTATATTTATAACTAAGCTTGAGTCGATGGGTAAAAGGGATGGTGTGATACGTTAGGACAATCGTGATTGAATGAGGTTTCCTAACTGGAGACATATTTTAGGGGAATATATATGCTTTACTCCTATTAAGAATTTCATAGCGATACTGGTTTGTAACACTTAGGGGCGTTAATTTTTGAGCAATTATGTATTGGAACATATTGCTTTTATTTTAGTATGATTATAATGATTATAATGTTGAATTGAAATAAAGAAGTGTATTTTAAAATAAAAGAATTCAAGTATGTAGAAAAGAATCCAAGTATGTATGAACGGCATAAAAGTTTCATGAAATTGTACCAATTAAAATCATATGTGGATGATTATATGATTTAATTTCTAGTTAGTAGAGGCATAATGTGTATGCATTTTTTGTTTTTAAAATGTGAAAAAAATCATGTCATAAATACATAAGTGAAATAGGATGGAAATTAAGTAGAGAAAAATAAAAAAAAGGTGGGCAGTGAATCACGTGTCGTAGTACAACTTCTGAAGGGGGCAGCGGAAAGTAGCGCCATAGCATAGAAATCCTGCCCTGTGGCACTGCTTCATGTGAATGGCCAGCAGAAACCTGAGCCGCGACACAGAAAAGTTGTGCCATGGCATAGCTTGGTGCTGTTAAGTCAGTGGGACGTCTATTTAAACCCAAAATCTGACTTTTTTATTCCTATCTTCCCCTTTTCCTTCCCCATGCCCTATCCTCCTGTCCTACCCCTTATACACTCCAAAACCTTGTGATTTTAGCTTGAAAATAAGAAGGTTTAGATGGAGCGTATGTCTAAGCCTAGATTTTGAGAGCTTGAATGGTGGAAAATGAAAGAAAGTTCAATTTTCTTCAATTGGAGCATGGATTGTGGATTCTTATCCGTGGGAGGAAACCACACCTGGAAAACATGGTGAGTTCTCTTCCCTCAACCAAAATTCATAAATTTAGAAATTTAAGGTTTTGTAGATTTTATGAATAGTAGATTTTGGGGAAAAAACTAATATATATTGCCATAGATTCATAGGGAAAATGATTTAATGGATTGATTATAGTGATTTGGCATAATAAATCATGCTTTATGCTAAATTAGAGTTTTCATGAACAATGAAAATTGGGGGGGGGGGGGGGGGTATGTTTTTTGTGTAATTATCATCAGAAAATGGATTAAGACAAATTGTGGTGGTTTAAGACTTGTTAAAGTAGAAAAGTTGATTTTGGGTCATAAACTAAGTCAAGGTTAGAAAGGGCTTTTGTGTATAATATGATTAAGTAGCTGAATCATTGATCGATGGGCTTAATCAACTTGTAAATAAGCTTAATTACTTATTAATTAAATAATAGAGTTATTTCAAATTGATGGAAGGAGAAATAAATGATATGATGGTGTGTACAGGATCAATGAGTTGGATGAGAAGGCATGAAAACTCAAGAAGTGTAAGATGACTTGTCATTGAGGTAAGTAGGCTCCCCTATTGTGTATGTATGAATGTATTCAGATAATAGTTATCCCATTAATTTTATCCTATTAAGGATAGTGGACATCCCATATTTCCCTAGAAATTGATGTGTAGTTTAATACATGAACATGTGATTGTTAAGGATAAAAAGTATTCCATATTTTACATAGTATGATACTTATTCTTATGTATGGATGTCTGAATAAAAGGAATAGAGAATATCCCACTGGTATATGTGAATGAATGAATACTACAGCTTGTGAGTGCTTATTTGAATAAGAATAGTAAAGATCCCCTTATGTTGTATGAATTGATATATGTTAGATGACATGAATGTATGGATTGTTGATTGATAGGGATAAAGATTATCTCATGATTTGAATATTATATATGATAAACAAATGAACATATATATTGTTGGAATGGAAAGCATTCTATGAGTTGGATATGACATGACATAAGGGTATGAGGTTGTGCTGAATGGCATAGATATGGTATGAGGTGCCTGTAAGGCAATTTATAATTTAATAATGATATGACTTGAGATATTATATGCTTGAATGGCGTAGATAGTTTCTATTTACATGAATTGATGAATGTTGTGTTTTATATCTCAGAATGAGATATAGGCATTGTATTCATGGGTGTGGTTCTTGAGCCTCATGAGTGTATATATATGGGTAATTACGTTGTTATAATTAATACATGTTCTGGACTAGAACATATCACTTATGATTAATTATTATTATTTTATTAGTCATGCCTACTTATTCAGTTGTCCGGACTCGCTCCTTTTTATTCTATATTTTTAGCTGATAGGACAGATAAAGAATTCCAAGTATAGGTTAGAACTAAGGAGTAGGAGTAAAGATATTTTATTGTGGTATGATGCATTAAGTTTGTAGTCCCATACTATATTTGTATGGTTGTAATTAAGAGATATTAAATGATTTCAAATGTAGTGTAATGAAAAACATGAGCATGTAATAGAAATCTAAGTACAAGATTGAAAAGTGGATTTGTATTAGTCCAATGAGATGTATTATGATCATGATATGATTCAGGTCTTAGGCCGGTAGTGATGGGTGTGAGTGTAAATTTGTGATAAATGTTGCTATTTTGAGATTATTTTGGTGATTATAAAATTTTTAAAATTATATATTAATGTATGCACAGGTCAAATGCTTATATTTTAGGATAAACTTTGCCAAAATTTTGGCAGAGATTTCCCTTAAAAATAGAAAAATGCTGGGAAAATGGTGAAACGCATAGGCCCCAATGCGAGGTGTGATATGTTCCACACAGAACTATGTGAAGCAAACTTAAACTATGCCTCTGGTGGGAAATTGAAGCTAATGTGGATCAATTTGTCCGCCTTTAGTATTTTTCTCATGTTATGATTCCCTAACAAGAAGTAATTTAATAACCTATTATTTAAGTTGTCCTTTATAGATGTTTACACATTGACTTATGGGAAAGTGTTAACACCAAAAGATTTACTAAGGATTTGCAATGCAAGATTCACTAGAGATTTCCAAGATTTACCATGCTCTTATCATGACAATATATATATGATTGCAAATATTTGGTGAGTTATTGTACTAATACTAATTAATGCCATGAGCTTATAAGTAGTGCAATATGAAAGCCTTAAAGGTATGAAACTTGACGGCAACCACATGAAGTGGATTATTTGTCAAACTTTGTAATTAAAATTCATTTGTATTATGTGTGATTAGTTTATTTTTTGTTCAATAAGGGGAAAGATAGATTTTCCATCAAGCATATGGGCATTTCCTTGATTAAGAGAGGTTTTCTGTAGGGTTGCAACTTAGGTTGGGTACTGAATTAGAACCAACTCTTTTTTTTTTCTTTTTGCAAGTTTGGTTTCACCTTTTTAACCTGTGGGGTTATTTTGGTTCTACCTTCCTAACCCTCATTAAATTTTAGGGTAAGTTCAATTATTGATCACACAAATCAAATTGAGAAGCATGAAGCATTAAAAAAATACTAAAAAAACTTAGCAAGCTGACACAACTTAAATTATTTTCATAGTTGTATTTATATTTCACACTATTACATGGTACAATATTTATGTTTTAAAGCTTAAAAATTACTCGGTGGGTTTTATTATATTAGTTAGTAGTTTGTATCTAGCTATGTTGTCAGAACTGAGTCACTTGATGAACCATTTTTATATCCAGTTCAAGTCTAACCAGTTCAACCATTGGTCAAATCATTTTGAATCATGGCATAAGCATGACATAATTATGATGTAATAATTAATTTAATTTTTTAAAATAAAATTAAATATATATATAATTATGTATAATATGAATAATTATATATTATCTTTAAAACCTATTATAATAGCTATACATCATATAACAACCTAATATACATATAGAAATTAAAAATAAATAACTCTATAAACTACAATGGTAAACTATAATGGAATCATACAAATTTTTTAAAAAATAAAAATAATTTAATAATTTATAAGGAACCAACTAACCTAAAATGAGTCAAGTGTAATACTTGATTAAATTAGCAATGTATTTAAAATTTTATTGTTTCTATATGCCACCAAAAATTTACTATCTATTTGCATCCCTTAATAAAATAATGCCTCTCTTTTTTTTTACATGAGAATGTCTATGCAACAAACAAAATCATGTACATTTGCTGCCTTCATACACCGACTGTCTGCTACCTCCATACACCATCTATTTATTGGCAATCAAGTCTAATCAATGGCACCCTTTCACCATTTCAATCATTAGCAATCCATCCCAATACTAGATCCTCACTGTCGATCACTAAAAACTTAAAAAAAAAAACAACATTGCTATCTATCTATTCTAGCAACTAAGCGTCTCCTCCATCTTATTGGTTGTTAGCGAACGAAACCCATCAACAACCAGCATTCCCCATTGGCACTTAGCTACCGTCTAATTGTCTCTTCCATCTTATCATCCTCACTAGAAACCCATCAGTGTCACCGCCTTCGTCACTTCAATCTGCTAGATTTGGCCGTTGCATTGCTATGGCTTATGAGAGGGAGATGAGGCAAGGGCGAGATAGAGAGAGTTTGGCTGTTTGATGCCTACTACTAGTCATGGGATGAGGTTGGCGTCTGGTTGATGATGATAGATGAACAAGGGTTACATCACTGTGAGCCTTTGACCTATGAGCAGAAGATAAGGTAGAGGCAAGAATGTGAGAGGGATGAGCTACCGAATGACAACAAAAGGAAATGAGGTTGTGCGACATGCTACAGTTGCTCCCATCACTCATAGGGGTGCAACTTAAGCTCATAAAACTCGTGTTCCCCTCAACCCTAACCCTAACTCTATTTGTAAAACCTCAACTCTAAGCCTATTTTTGAAAATTGGGCTTGGGTTGAGTTTCGAGTTGGAATTCGAGTTGATGAAACAAAAAAATATCAATCATGATAACTTGAAGTTTGAAACAAACAAGCTTTACATTGTATAAGTAACTTGTACATTGCATAAATAATATGAAGTTTGAAACAAACAAGCTTTATATTGCATAAATAACCTATACATTGCATAAATAACTTGAAGTTTGAAATATGGCCGTTACAAACAAGTTTAAAATAAATAACCTAAATAACTTATACATTGCATAAATAACCTAAAGTTTGAAACAAACAAGCTTTACATTGTATAAATAACTTGTATATCCATCACTTTACATTTTTCAAGAATTGCTAGTTACATGAGTATAATTGTATGTTAAGGGTGAATTATTGCAGACAACATAACCATATTTTGATTGCAACCAACTACGTAAACTCAATGGCATATACGTTACAATAATCCACCATATAAAACAAATACACGTACAATCATTTCAGAAGAACCAAAAAAAATCAAAAAGTTTTCTCACGAATGAATGTGAAATTGCTTGCTTGGATTCTAGAGTGCGATGTTAGAATCAACTACTCCTAAACATTGCCTTCTCCAATCAAAACTCAATCTAGATCCTACATAAGATACTTCAATCATGAAGAGTATAAATAGAATGAATCACTAGAAAATTGCATGCAAAGTCATTGTCATGCTACTATAGAACTCAATTCCCCATTTGATGTAATCTAGTGGCTCACAAGCTTTGTATTTATCCAGCAAGCTCTCCATTATCTCTCGAGACAAATGGAGACTTTCTAGACGAGGCGAACTATCAAAGATTAATGCTTTAACTTTAGAACGCAAAGTAGAAAGAAATTAAACTAAGCTGACTAGTGCTTTGTTACAATGAATATAAACTTGAATGCTAACAGAGCCCCAGTCAATAAAATTGACAAGCTTTCTTTCATGTATTCTCTGCAAACTTTCATACACCTAGTCTAAGTTATCACAAGCTAGTACTATTGTAAGTACTTGATTTGAGAAATTAGAACATGGGGAACAACATACTCCAAACAGAGGGCATAACTAAAAAATTCAGTAGGCTGAAATATAAATTTTCTAAAATTCATCATTTACAGATTTTTCCCCTTTCTTCACAACCAGCCAAATTTCACATTAAAGTATGCAATTAGGTTTTTAACAAAGGAATAGATTGAATAGACTAAATAATAGATATTTAGTTCATACACTCAGCCTAATATATAGAATAAGTCTAGTATCTAAGCTAGGCAGACCTTTACAAAAGAAAATATTAGCTAAGATAAAAAGAATGAATCCATGTGAAACAACAAATGCATGCATAGGAATCCATCCAGTAAGATAAAACAACGACTACTAGAAAAGGGAGAAATAGGGAGGGCAGCAACCAACAGCATCACAGCAGGGGTCTGTGTCTCGGCAGTGTCACGGCATAGCAAGAGTGGACAACGGCACAATGGCACCCACCAGGTAGTTAGACACCACCAGCAGGCAATATTGGTGAAGTGATGCCGTGAATAAGCAGGCACCTGACTACCAACAAGTAGTAGGGGCGAAGGGGAGGGAGAGGAAAGGGGGTGCTCGGCAGCAACACTACAACAGGGGCAAAGGGGAGGGAGAGGGAAGGGGGCGCTCGACAGCAAAAGGGGCGAAGGGGAGGAAGAGGAAGGACAACTCTCAGCACATCAAATTCGAGGAATAAGGGGGCGCAGTCGCAATGGGCATCGGCCGATCAAGGAAGAAGGGGGCGCAGGCGGCAAGCGCAGTGGGCGATGGGGGAAGAAGGGGGCACAAGCAACTGGCGCAGAGGGCAATCAAGGAAGGCGCTCGTGGTCGTGGGTCATGGCAGAGTGCAAAGAGCCAAAGAGAGGGACAGGGACAAGATTAGGGGTTGTGAGGATGAGACATGAAAGTATATATATTAATATATTTTTTAATTTTTTGATTCATATAAAATCAAGTTTGGGTTTTCTTGGGTTCGAGTCAACCCAATTTTGATGGTTATCAAATCTGATTTGGGTTAAACCTGGTCTCTTCGAGTTGGAGATTCATGAGTTTGAACATTGTCCAAAAACGAGTTTGACGGGTCAGGTTCAAGTTGAACCCAGCCCAAGTTACACCCCTAATTGCCGATGATGTTGGCAAGCGGCTGACGGTGAGAGGAAATAGGGATGTCTAGCTGTGCAACCTGTGGCATAAAGATAGAGGCAAGGGTGGGAATGCACAATTTGGGGAATAGTGCTGTTTGGCTATGCACTATTTTACTTTTACATTTTTATTTATTTATTTTAATAACTACCTTGGACCAGACCATAGTTGGACTAGTTTTTAATTCGACTACCCGGTCAAAGCAGTTCATATAGTTTCTTTTAAAAAAATTAAGAACTGAGCTCAAACTAAACCACCCCTCTTGTGGTTCACAGTTGTACTAATCTGATCGGGCCAATCCAATTTTTAAAACATTAGTATATAAAATATTAAATTTTAATTTATTTCATTCATTTACATTGGTATTGTTTAAGATTATAAAGCAAATATATAATTGGTGTTAAAGAATTGTGCATTTGAATCTTTATCAAAAAGATATAAGATAATCATTTTAAAGTGTCAAGAAACAACATAATTCTAAAATAGTGTAGGAATCTATTTATGTAATCAAATAATTTTCTCTACTCTCATTTTTTAATATGTTGCTAATTATCTTTACCTCTGAACTTATAATGGATGCAAGAATCAAAGTATACAGATGTCTCGTGAATGTGAGACAAGCAAGCGAATGTTTGAAATCCAAATTTTCATAATGATTTTTGATAAAGATGGTTCATAAATTCTATTTTTTTTATTTTGTATTTTGTAACACATTATTTTTTACTTTAGAAGATTATTTTCTATTCATACTTAGTCTATATATAAGTACAACCATATAATTAGTTGATAGTTTGCTTAAACAAAACTTTGAAAAAATTAATTTTTACTCAAGCTTAACCAATCCAATCTTGGAAAAAATAAGGTAGGGATGAGTCTACTTAGGAGGTGCAAATGAAAAATGGGAAAAAAACAAGAAGGAAAAAAAAAAGAAGTGTAAAAATAAAAAAGAGGGAGGAATGTGAAATGCTAAAAGATAATAATTAAAAGTAAAATATATATGCTTTTTATATAAAAGAATATGAAATAGTAGTTAACAATATAGATGAAAATTAGAAAAAAAAGGTTGTTTAATAGCTAAGATGTCAAATTATATCAAGTACATAAAATAGGCAGGAAAAAGTGAAAAAGTTTTCCAATTTACCAAACACACCTAAACCTTGTGGACTTTTAAGAGTCGATTTAGGGCAGTGGATCCGCCATTTTAGTGCTCTCATCCTCTCCCGGAATCCAATTTTTCTGGCCGTAACCCATCCCTTGCATGCGCAGCTTCCCCTTTCCGTTTGACAATGCACACCCGCTCCCGTCCGAAACTCCGTCAAACCATCACCGATTGGGCGCATCCAGCAAACAAACTGGGCCATAAATTCAAAGCCGCCAACATCAACGGTTCGAATTTCCTAATCATTTATCAGCACCAGACACTCCTTTCCTGAACAGGTCCAAATGAATTTTTCAGACTTTCACAGTCATCCCTACGTTTGCAAGCATTCTCGAATCACCCCCAGCTCTTCTTCGTTACAGACGAGAAGTCTCCTACATTTGTCAGTCAGATGAAATCGTCGGCAACCACCGACGATGAGCTCGAAGATGCCAGACAAACCCATCGTTGATATCGAATTCAAGGCTATAAATCGAGAATCGGAACTAAATAAAACGGCAACGCCAACCATTTAAACATCTTTACAAAACCCAATAACAAAAAATCACGGGAAAAAGAGAAAATTTAGGTATGTTTCTCGTCTTTTATTATCCCAAAACCTCAAATCACAACCTTCCCCTTATACCCGTAGTAACTCAAGTACCACTTCACGAACTTCTTCAGACCCGTCTGCAAATCCGTAGTCGGCCGATAACCAAACTCCATCTCGGCCGCGCTGATATTCGCGTGCGTAAACGATACATCCCCATTACCAGGCATCTCCACCACGTTCTTCTTCGCCTTCACCTTCAAATAACTCTCCAGAATCCCCACCATCGTCGGCACCGTCACCGGCGACGTGTTCCCCAAATTGAGAATCCGGTAGGGCGCCGACCCCCTCTTCTTCCCGCCACTACCGGTCGACCTCCCCGCCGTATCCAGAGATCCGATGCAGCCCTTCACGATGTCATCAATGTAAGTGAAATCCCTGGCGAGATCGACGCGATCCTTCCCACGGTAGATCGTGATGGGCTTCCCCTGCAGGATGTTCCTCGTGAAGGAGAAATACGCCATGTCCGGCCTACCCCAGGGTCCGTAGACGGTGAAGAAACGGAGGCCTGTGATGGAGAGGCCGTAAATATGGTTGTAGGTGTGGGTGATTTCCTCCCCGGCCTTTTTAGTGGCAGCGTATAGGCTGGCGGGGCGATCCGTGCGGTCGGTCTCCGAGAAGGGGACTTTGTCGTTGAGGCCGTAGACGGAGGAGGAGGAAGCCCAGACGACCGACGGCTGGGGATTGGCAGATTTGCACGCCTCGAGGAGGGTGACAAGGCCGGCTACGTTGCTGTGGACGTACGACGCCGGATTCTCCATGGCGTAGCGGACGCCGGCCTGGGCGGCGAGGTGGAGGACGTGCGAGAAGGCGACGGTGTCGAAGAGCTTGGCGAGCAAGCGCGCGTCGTTGATGTCGCCCTCGACGACGAAGATGTGGTGGGCCGCGAGGAGGGAGGCCCTAGCGCGCTTGAGGGAGGGATCGTAGTAGGAGTTGAAGTTGTCGAGGCCGACGACGCCGTCGCCGCGCTTCTTGAGGGCGATGGAGGCGTGGGTGCCGACGAAGCCGGCGGCGCCGGTGACGAGGACGGTGAGGCCGGGGGGCTTGGAGCGGGTGATCTGCGCGCTTGAGCGGACGTGCTTCTCCCACTGGAGGCCGCCCCAGGAGGCGGCGAGGTACTTGGAGCTGGTGTCCATGAAGCTCTGGAAAGAGAGGTAAGAGGCGGTGAGGGCGAGGAGGAAGAGGGCCCATAGGAAGATGGTGGTGGTGGATGCGAAGAAGCGGTGGAATTGGCGGCTCATTGCATGCGCGCGATCGATCTTGATTTTGCCTGGCGTGGAGGGGAAGAGATCGTCTTCGATGGCGCGCATGGCGGGAATGCAGATGCAGACGCGAAGGTGGAAAGTGCGTGCTAGCACCTGGCCAAGGAAAAGAGAAAAAGAGCGCGAATGTCGGACTCTGTATCTACAATTAAGCACCGGAGTCCAAATCAATTCCTCCGAGGAAGGAGGGAGCGAGAGGCAATTAGGCCCGTCTCGTCGATCCATTCGTTCATTTTATCTACTTTTGGGGGGTGGGGAGTTTGCTGTAAATCCATGCAGATTGGCAGCAGCTGGCAGGGTCGCTGTACGCGGTTGGCCCGTGTGGGCCACTTCGGTAAAAATCCGACTGACACACGGTTTGCATATAACCGGGCAATGTACCGGGCTTGTGACCCTTAGCTGTCTTCTGCTCACACCTGACACGCGGCTTCGTCAAACTCGAGGCAACACCGTCATTTGACAATGCATGTTATCCCGGCGGCGAAGTCAATATATTAAAGAAAAAAAAAATAAAATTCGACATTTAATAGTCAAGTCAATGTATAACCTTTCTTGATGCAAATACATTTTTTAATATTTCACTTATCATCCTTAAAATATACATTTAATAAATTAGATAATATACTTATTTAAAATAAATATCATAGAATAGTATAATAAATATTTAATTTTTAAAATAATATTTAATGATTAAAATTCTCATCTCTGCCATTTATCTTTATAATCTATAAAAGTTTATTATTTAACTATTTATTTTTATATTTTGAAAAAATTTAAAATTCATGATTATTTATTCTTAAAATGCTTCATCTTATTTATTATAAAAAAATTTATTTTTAAAAATATAGGGAAGGAAGCCATGATAGATTATATTAGCATCATGTTAACCGATAAATTAGTTAGTTGATTTATTCGGCCTGATTTAGTTCAATAGTATATTTTTTATTTTAATATTATTAATAGAATAAAAAGATATATTAAAGTAGAAGATTATACAAAAGATTTATATATTTAAATTAATATTTATGGTTTAGAGTTTTTAAAATTATACTTTATTATTTTTTAAAAATAAAAATCGATTAAATAGGTGGCCGAAATAGTTAGGCTATCAACAAGACGAATAACACTGGTTATTACCTCCAGTTAAGGATGCAACTGGGATTGGATTAGCCCAAACCTATCTCGATATTTTAAAGGGTTTAGGTTATAGGCAACTCAAACCCAAATTGTAATTTGGGTTAAATCGAACCAAAATTCTAATTTGGGTTAGGTTTGGGTTGATGGCAACCCAACTTGAAATCCGCTTGAATTGCATATTATTAGTAACAAAACTAAAAATTATATAATTTTTACTTCTCATAATTCATATTACATTATTTCTTCTTTTTGAACTTTTTTTTGTGAAGCACAAATGACCTAACAATCTCATATCATTCTCATGATCCATATCTCTATTCTTAGCACAAGCGCATTTTCCTTTAGTTGATTTTATCTTCCTAGTTTCATTCTCATCTTCATGTCCATTTTGAAAATCTCTTTAGATCTAATTAAGTATTATTTGAACTTGTATTTTATTTAGCTATTTGATAAACTTATTATCTTATTTGGAATTAGGACTTTAGTTTGATATTGGATATCTAAATTTTGAGTATGTGATGGATTAATTTTATTTGAATGTTGAAAATAAATAGGAATTTTTTTACTTATTCACGTAACCCAACTTCAATGACCTGCTGAATTTGGGTAAAGGTTAAAGTTTTAAAATTAGGGTTGAGTGTAATGCCCCACAGTGGGGTAAGGTAGATGGCAGTGTAACATGAAGTTAATGAGGCATTTAATGAGTTAGTTGAGTGAAAACTTCAACTTATAAATTGTTTACATGGGTAATGGAGGAGAACGAGAGGGCAGAGAGAAGAAGCAATGGGGGAGAAAAATAAGAAGTTAAGGTAAGTAGGTTATGTCTATTTCTGTTAATCCAATTCGTTAAATAATTATATTTCATATGTATTATACTATCATAAAAATTTGAGAGCATTTAGATGTAGAATCATGATTTAATTGATGAAGTTTTCTATCCATTGAAAAAGAAATGTTATCAAATTTATATATAATTGAAATATTTTAATATCACTCATACATCTTGAAATGAACCTCTTGTGATATAGAATGAATCCTACAGTTCGGATTCAAGGGATATAGTGTGTGTGTATGTATGTATATATATATATATGTGTGTGTGTGTGTGTGTGCGCGCGCGCGCTCTTATGTATAAAAAATGAAAATGAAAATTTGGACATTGTAAATAGTAATCATGAACAATACATGTGAATAATAATTTTGAACAGTATATATACAATATTTTTAAATAGTGATTTTGACTATAAACAGTATATGTGAATAGTAAATAGTAAATAGTAAATAGTAAAATTAAATCATTTTTCCCTTATAGGTGAATAACTATTTTTGAAAGAAAGAAATTTGTATTGCTTGAAGTTTAAAATATTTGAAAGTGAGAAGGTATAAGAAAATCTTGAGAGACAAGGGTTTAATGCAGAAGCTTAGATCCTTGGATTTTGGGTAAATAGGAAATGATCTTCTAAACTCCTACAAATTTCTTTTCCTATTTACATAATTTTTATGCATTATATTTGGGCCGTGTCAAATTCATTTGTGCTTTGAATTCTTGGTTTGAATAGTTTGAATAATGTTTTATTAGATTCAACATGCTTTACATGTTTTTCTCATATTTTCTTTTTTTATTTATGATTTTGTGAGTTTTGCCCCTCATGTGTTTGATAGAATGCCTAAGTGAAGAATATGTTTTATTTATGGACATTGTTGGGTGAGTTTAGAGCATGCACTATATATTAAAGTATTGGAACTATAGTTGTGCATATTATTGCATAATGCATAAGATGGGTCTTGGGCCACATGTAATAGATGATACGTGACATGATATTTGATATGCATCATGCAAGATGACATGGGTGATTGAGATGTATACACAATAATGATGATGATGATGGGGTAGTTTACCCGGCCTATATGGCCAAGAGATGAGCCCAAATGGCTAGATATGATAAGATGCATATAACCAGAGTAATAAGGGGTTTGATCGGGCAGGTATATGATATGAATATAAGATGCACATGATTTGAGTAATAAAGGGTTCGATCTGGCAGACATGTGGCATGTTCATATTTAGATTTATATTCATGATATGATTTGAGAGTGCTTGTTCATGCTGTATAATTGTAACTTATGTTAGGCTATATAGTAGCCCAAGATTCATGGACATGATATTAGTTTAGGTATGGTTATGAGATTGGTCGATGGTCAGACTTTGTTGATGTTTATAATCTACGTAAAACCTAAAATGAATTTTATAACTATATTTGATGTAATTAGACGATGGGCAAATAAGTGATGGTTCAAATGTGACCAAGGAAATTCATCCGTTGTTTTCACTTACCTACTTACTGAGTTGCCCAGCTCATTCTATTTTCGAATCTTAACAGGTTTACCTGAAAGAGCCCAATTTGGGTTTGAAACTTTAGGTAGGGAGAATTGATATAGTCTAGTTAATTGTGTTATTTCATATAATATATATGAGCTATGTGGACTTAATGAAATGTGTATGATCATAATATATCATTTTGATATATAGGACATATCGTAATTGGTAATTTTGATAGGAGATTATATGTATTAAAAGATGATATACTTTATTCAATTATGTATTTACATTATGTGTATGTCTCATGGATTGTGGTCATTAGTATTGTTGTAGTGATGTGGTTTGTGCTTTTATATTCCCTACTAATTTGGTCGATCTTGTGATTGTGGGGAAATAATTAGTTAACTCACAAGTAGTACTCATTTGGTTAGTGTTAACTGGTGGAGTGCTACATTAGGTTAGGATTAGAGTTGAGGTTTTAGATATTGGGTAGAGTTAGGATTGATCTCAACCCAATCTAGAATGACCCCAATCCAGAAAAACCCAAGTTGCTCCCCTAGCTCTATGTGAACAAAGTCAGGCGGCTATAATTGGCTAAAGACAACATATGCTAGTTAGAACCCAAAGCTTTCATTGGATCCCCAATTTCAGTTAGAAAAAATGGTTGGATAGTGATTTACTTGCAAAGTTTGTCTATACACTGAGAATAATGCAATCTTTAAAAATATGCCTGAAAATTCCGTTGAGCTATGCATGTCATGAATCACACAAGAAACCATAGTAGATGTGCTTGGATAAGGGCTACGTTTCACGAGGAATGTATTATTCTTTTTTCTTTTTGTTTTTCTTTTTCTTTTTGTTACTATTAGGGAACTCTAACATAGATACCTAATTTGTCATGCTATACTTTGCTACATGGGGTCCCTGTTCAAAGGCGACTTTTATTTCTTAACTTTGCACAATCCTATTTTCATGAGACTATCAATAGTTATCTCTAAGGAGCCCATCTCCTAGGAGGATTGGGCATTCCCATTGCATACAGACTATGCACCTAGGCTATACACTCACGCTCAACTATAAATACACTCGGGTATGTATCTCTAGGACAGAAGCTTTCTAGGCTCTCTCTCTATTATTCACACCCCCAACTAAGGTTTTTGTCTGACTTGAGCGTCGGAGTGCCCACGTCAGGACCACCCTCGGTGCCCTCTGACATTTTATCTATTTTGCAGGATTCTAGGCGAGATCTTCTCAAAAGCCAGATCATCATTCCATTTGGGGATGACGCAAACATTGGCGCCGTCTATGGGAACCTAGGACACAAAAGCCATCGAAGAGATTAAGGCCCGTGATTCCAGCCTTATCATTATTCCTTGGATATTGCTCTAATCTACAACTAGGTTCTAGCATTACAAAGATTGATAAAAAGTTAAGCTTAACTGTGAGATGAATTCATCAAAAAATTCTAGATGACCCACTAGCAAAAACAGTCATCAATGACCTTGATGCGAATACCTAATAGGAGGAGCCTTGCAGAACGACACGGAGCCATATCACGATTGATTGCATACATTACCCCAACCTATCATCGTATGAACAGCCAGCAACCATGATGCAAGCAACGCTTCTATACTTTTCTATGAGAAGTAAAGTTGACTCCACCCGTCGCTCTCTCCTGGCCATGGGAATAGGTTGTTTTCAAAAGCACATGAACCCCACCCCATTTATTTGCTTCTTTTGTTGCCTACTGTTAGGGAAGCTAGTAGCTAAGGACGACGACTCTATAACGAATGCGGCATCTGCTTCCGCGGTTCCATCTTCATAAAGCTGCTAACCAGCATCAGCTTGATTTAGCCAGGACTACCATTTATGGCTCCGTGGGAAAGGGAGAGGTTCTACAGATCCACATCTAACAATTTTGTAATAGTTGAGGGTAGGTCATCTACGCTATGGAATTACGCTTGTCCCATTGGGAGTTTCATAGCAAGCTACATGACAGGTAAGCTATCTGCACTGTGGAACTATGTCAGATTGCATTAACAATTCTTGCAGACGAGATGGAAGCTAAAGTGTAAACCAAGTAACTGAATTTAGATCTGCTCGAAAGTGGAAGCAATAAACACGCAGCAACACACTTCTAGAAGTGTATGAGTGTAAAAAATGCCTGCATTCACATCTGTCCCAGTAGAACATGCCTGGACTTTGTACGGGAGAGACGTAAAAGGGCCTTTTGTAGTGGCTACCGCAGAAAATAGGTTGACCGCTTTTTAAAGTTGTTAATAAAAAAAAAAGGAAGGGCAGAGCTTGGGAAGACTAGCATCGACAATGTCCAGTTTGCTAGCCTTTGTCCTTCCCCATTCCTTTGCCAGGTGCATGCATTAAAGCTCTCTTGTTTTTCCTCCATTTTTAGCCAACCAATAGTATCCATTCTTAGCCAGGGAATAGTAAGCATGGGCCGATGAGTCATCTAAGAAATAAAATAGTCAAAGAAGATAGTACTTTATTTCTCCTTTTTGAAAAGAGAACCAATCATCGCATGTCACATGTCAGGTACACTTTTTGCTTAGGCAAGCACAATTCCTCACCACTTTTTTTAGGACCACTTTATATCTTTCATTAATCAAATCCTAGCTTATTCTATGGCTCAAACACACCGCTTAATTGAGGAGGATTTGTTGGACAATAGTATTTAACAACAATTTCTAATTAACCAGAAGGATGGAATCAGGTATAGATCTAGATGGATGAATAGAAAATAAAGAGAGCATGTGGATTAGGTCACATGAGCGAGATTAGGCCTTGCAGATTGAATTTTCAGTTACATTGGTTGACTAACAGAATTGTAATTTATTAGTTTTATTATCAAGCTACTAACTGAGCAGCATTCTCTGCCGTCTTCGCAAAGCTGCTAAATTCTGCTCTTTTGCGGATCCATAGTTCTGTTAGATGCATACCATCATTCCTAGGTTTCGCCAAATGTCAAGCAATCGAGTTTTTGGAAACCTTCCGCGGTTCCATCAAACGGACCTTGAACAGCTTTCGTGGATCCGTAGTTATGCCAGATATTTAGCAACCAACTTGAGTTGTGAAAGCCTTCCGTGGTTTCGCCAGGTGCTTACTCCAACATCCAGTAAAAATTTAGCAACTATCATATACGACTGTGGCTCTATGCAAACACCTTCAAATCCACATTTCAGCGGCTCCATTGTGATGCTCGGTGGAACTTAATTTTGATTTCCAAAGGGAGTTACTAACAGTATTGTGGAAAAATTTTAGAATTCTCACAAGTCCAACACATGGTCATTTTCCAATGAAGGGTGATCCTTAACAGGTGACGTCATCTATCCTAGTTCTACAGAACGGAACTAAAGGGCGATCCTTAGGGAGGAACGTCAAAACCATCCCGATTTCTAATATTCGCAAGTTGTCATGAAAGGCAGATCTATTATTTCTAATATTTGCAGTATACCACAAGAGGCGAATTCGTTGTTTCTATTATTCGTAGGATGCTGCGAGAGGAGGATCCGTTAGTTCTGAGATTGCAGGTTGCCATGAAAGGACAGAAAGACAATTCTAGTATTCTTAATATTATAGGTTACCACAGAAAGGCAGAAAGACACATCCAATAATTCTAATATTGTAAGATGTCATAAGACGAATCCAATCCTTTTAAAGATTGCAGGTTGCCATAAAGAGGCTAAAGGACAAATCTAGTATTTCAAATTAGCCATTCAAAATAATTTTTTATTAAAGATACCTCACTTTGCTAGTGCTTTTTCTAAAGAAATTTGAAATAGGACACAAAGAGGTGTCATTGAGTTTTCCTCAAGAAAGCATGGAAGGGTGCGCTTGAGCAGGGCTGCCAAGTCATCCCGATTTTGAAAAATGGACCGGAGTGCTCCCCATAACAGTGGCTATCAAGAAGACTGGTTCAGTAGTACCAAACTGAAGGGCATGCCTAAATAGAGGTCATCAAAGTTTTTCGGTTCCCCAGTATGGAACTGAAGAGTGGGTCTAAATAGAAACCTTGGAGTTTTCCAGTTCCACAGCAAGGGACCGAATAGTGGGTCTAAACAAAGGCCCTAAAGTTTTCTGGTTCCTCAGCACGAAACTGAAGGGCGACCTGAGTAAAGTCTTCAAAGTTTTTGGTATGGAAACCAAAGGGCAACTTAAGTAAAGTCATCAAAGTTCCCAGTTTCGCAGAAAGGAACCTATGAGTAGGCTTTAATAGAGGCCCTAGAGTTTCTCGTTTCCACAAACTGAAGTCGAAGGGAAACCTAAGTGAAGATGCCATTAGTTTCACAGAATGGAACCGAAGGATGAACTTTAGTAGAGGTCATTGCACCGCCGATTCTGTAGAATGGAACTGAAGGGTGAGCCTTAGTAAAGGTCGCTGCATCTATCGGTTCCATTCTGCGAAACCGAAGGGCGAGCCTCAGTAAAGGCCATCGCATCCACCAGTTTCGCAGAACAAAATCGAAGGATGAGCCCTAATGAAATCTGTCGTATCCACTGGTTCCTCAGAACGGTACCAAAGGGCAACCTGAGTGAAGTCGTCACTAATTTCGTCGTCTAGAACCAAAGGATGACCTGAGCAAAGTCGTCAGAGATCCCGGTTCTACAGAATGAAACCAAAAGGTAACCTAAGTGAAGTTGTCAAAGTTCCTAGTTCCGCAAAGTTAATAAAGGCCCCAGAGTTTCGCAGTTCCATAGAATGAAGGCAAAGGGCAACCTGAATGAAGTCGCCACTGGTTCCGCAAAACAAAATCGAAGGATGAACTTCAGTAAAGATCATCGCACCACCGACTCCGCAGAATGGAATCGAAGGGTGAGCCATAGTAAAGGCCGCCGCATCTATCAATTTCGTAGAATAGAATCAAAGGGCGAGCCTCAGTAAAGGCCACCGCATCTACCGGTTCCATAAAACGGAACAACAAAACTGAAGGACAACCTGAGCAAAGTCGTTACTGGTTCCGCGGTCTAGAACCAAAGGACAACTTGAGCAAAGCCGTCAGAGATCCTGGTTCCACAAAACAAAACTAAAGGGTAACCTGAGCGAAGTTGTCATTTTCAATTCTGCAGAATAGAATTGGAGAGCAACCTAACCAAAGTCATCATCGGTTTCACAGAACAAAATCAAAAGAAAACCTGAGCGAAGCCATCAAAGATTCCAGTTCCGCAAAACAAAACTAAAGATCATGCCCAAATAAATAACGACAAGCATTCTGGTTTTGTAGAGCATGGAGCCAAAGAGTGGGCCTGATTAGAGGCCCTAGAGTTTCCCAGTTTTGTAGAATGGAACCACGGGTCATGCCTCAATAAAAGTGGTTAAGATTCCGATTCCATAGAATGGAACCGAAGGGTGCGCTCGAAGTGGCTTCGTCAAGTTCCGGCTCTGAGGAGAGAGCCGAAGGACACACTCCCGAGAGAGAGCTGTCAAGTTTTGGCTCCCAAGAGAGAGCCGAAGTATGTGCTCTCAAGAGAGAGCCATTAAGTTCTGGTTCCTAGGAGAGAGCCGAAGGATGCGCTCTTGGGAGAGAGCCATCGAGTTTTGGCTCCCAGGAGAGAGCCAAAGGATGCACTCCCAAGAGAGAGCTGTCGAGTTTCTGCTCACAAGAGAGAGCCGAAATATACGCTTATAAGAGAGAGCCAAAAGTATGCACTCCCAAGAGAGATTCGTCAAGTTCTGGCTCCCAGGAGAAAGCCGAAGGATGCGCTCCCAGGAAAGAGCCGTCGAGTTTTGACTCCTAGGATAAAGCCGAAGGATACGCTCTCAGGAGAGAGCCGTCGAGTTTTGGCTCACAGGAGAAAGCCAAAGTACGCACTTCCAAGAGAGAGCCGAAGTATGCGCTCCCAAGAAAGAGCCATCAAGTTCCGATTTCCAAGATAGAGCTAAAGGATGCGCTCCCAAGAGAGAGCTGTCGAGTTCCAGCTCCTAGGAGAGAGCCAAAGGATGCGCTCTTAGGAGACAACTGAAGGATGCGCTCCCAAGATAGAGTCATCGAGTTTTAGCTCACAGGAAAGAGCCGTCAAGTTCCAGCTCCTAGGAAAGAGCTGAAGTACGCACTCCCAAGAGAGAGCCGTCAATTTTTGGCTCCCAAAAGAGAGCCGAAGGATGCGGTCCCAGGAGAGAGCCATCAAGTTCCGACTCCCAAGATACAGCCAAAGGATGTGATCCCAAAAGAGATCCGTCGAGTTTTGGCTAACAAGAGATAGCCAAAGTACATGCTCCCAAGAAAGAGCTGTCAAGTTTTGGCTCCCAATAGAGAGTCGGAGGACACACTCCAAGAAGAGTGCCAAAGTACGTGCTCCCAAGATAGAGCCGTCAAGTTTCAAAAAGCTGAGCATTGCATCGTTTACTACAACTATCGCATCTCAGGAGCACCATTAAGACAAAAACATGTGGAAGCGTTGAAGCATGCACCTAGGATAAAATAAATGAGAAGACGGGTTTTACCATGTCTCCTTGAGGTGGGACTAGTGTTAGAAAACTCTAACATAGATACCTAATTCGTCGGGCTATACTTTGCCACGTGGGATCCCTATTTCAAGGGGACTTCTATTTCTTAACTTTGCATAATCCTATATTCATGGGATTGTCAATAGTTATCTCTATGGAGCCCATCTACTAAGAGGATTGGGCATCTCCCTTACGTATAAACTATGCACCTAGGCTATGCACTCAAGCTTAACTATAAATACACTCAGGTATGTACCTCCAGGACAGAAGCTTTCTAGGCTCTCTCTCTATTATTCATACCCCCAACTAAGATCCCTGTCTGACTTTAGCATTGGAGTGCCCGCCCCAGGACTACCCTTAGCGCCCTCTGACATTTTCTCTATCTTGTAAGATTCTAGGCGGGATCTTCTCAAGATCTAGATTATCATTCCGTTTGGGGACAACCCAAACATTTACATTATAACTAATTTCCACCATTTTTCCCTTGACATTATTTATATTTTGAACCAGTATCTTTATTTGTATTAACAATTAGTCTATTCTACTGATATAAAGTCCTATTCATCTGTTGATTTCATTCTAAACGCGCATTTCTAATGCACTCTTTGCATTCTATCTAAATACACCCTAAATTAACAAGAGTGTGTTAAAAAAGTACACTGTGAGATGAATGCATAAAGGAAGGGAGTGTATTAGAAAAATAAACTATAAATATATCAATAATATGAGTAATAAAAAAATAAGTAATAATAATATAATATATATATATATCAATGAAGTTATTATGGTCATTAAGATGTCAAGCAAATCTCAATAGGTGTGAAAGAAGAACGT
>JAYJMB010047837.1:0-30190 GCA_036873735.1 Pouteria campechiana
AAATGATGTGGAGGTGAAGAAAAATGAGTTGGAGGTGGAGAGAAGTGGGTTTGAAGTGGAGTGAAATGGGAATGATAGGTTTGACCTTTGAATGATTATGCTAGAGTTTGTCGAGAATCTAGTCGCCGGTCAATCTTATCAGCTCTTAGGATCATAGGAGACATGACAGTGAAAAGGTTATGATCCAATCTATTCATCTGGAGAGCTAAGGTTTGCAGAAAGTGTTCCATCATGAATAATCTCTCCTCTAGTTGCTGTGGAATTTGTTATGAAGTGGGAATTGAAGTGGCTGGTGTTGGTGAAGGAATGGAGGATTGAGGTGGAGGAATGGAGGATTGATGTTGAGTTTGAGATGGTCCAGAGGGTACAACTGCTATACTCTCTTCTCTGTCTTCTATTTTCTATTTCTTCCTCATTCCTTTCTGTGGTTTCCTCTCTTGTTGGTTCTTCCACAATTTCTTGCCTTCTTCCTTCTTCTCCAATTTTTGTTTTCTTTATCTGTTCTTCTTTCCTTGGCTTTTGGGAGATCCACCCTTGTGGTGTCAGCTTGAAGCCAATTCACTTCACTTTTTCTTTTTTAATTTCTTCTCTTACCATGTAGTCTTCTTCATCTTCCTTCAAGAGTTCCACATTTGCTATTTTCATGATCTTACTCATGACCATCCCACAAGGTAGATAATACTTGGTGGAAGTCTTTACCAAGCAAAACTAATCAGCTATTATTTGAGCCAAATCTAATTTCTTCTTATGCTTCAATGCCCATAAGATCTTGGCTTCTTTCTCAAAAATTTGATTAGTGCCTCCTATCTTGGGATATATATTGTTATAAATTAACATATGAGCTAACTTAAGATCCAAATTTAGATGACTGACATGTAAGTAGGTTACACTTTCTTTGATTTCTACGTCAGTTAAATCTAAAAATAGACTAGTCCTATTTGATGGCCAATCAATCTCTTGATTTTCTATCTCAGAAATATTAAAAGTAATTCTAATATCCTCAAAAGATAGATCTATCTCTATCTTTCCTATCCGTGACTTCCTGGAGTTGTAGTTGAAAATTGCAACAAGGACTTGAATCAGTCTAGTGTATGACCTATCCTTGTAGCCCATGAAACTTTCCCATCCTTGGGATCTGATCCAATTTATTACTTCAAGATTCAACCCATTCTCTCCAAATCTTCCTTTTACTATCTTTCTACCTTTGAATTATTTAAAAAACTTATTATAAGTAGAAGAGTTGTTATTGAAGATTACCTTAAGAACATAATCTTCCATTCTTCTCCTTTTTCTTGGTATTTCTTCCTCTGTCATTCTTCTTTCTTTAGAATCAGAGACTTTTGCTCCCTTGTTAGCCCTTTTTGTTCTTGCCATTGCAGTAACAGATGAAATTCTTGACTTAGGAGATATAAAAGAGGAGTTCTTCAAAGGTTTGGATATGGAAAATCTCTAGTGTGAACGAGATGGGAGCAGGTGAATGAAGGGAAAAATGTGGAAGAAGAAAGGATTTTGAATCACCTTTTTGTGGAACAAGCTTAGAGGAATGATATAGTGATGCAAAAATTCTGAGCTTAAGGTTTTAAGGGAATTGAAGCTTCATTGGGGTTAAATAGAAATTCTATGCAATACATTGCTTACATAGAGGTTCTGAGCTAATATCCTCAGAGGTTCATTACCTTGTGCAGAGGTGGAATACGAGAGTTAGAAGTTTTGTGCGGAATAGAAGTTCAACAGAACTTTTGTGTTCACGATCTTAGAATTTGTAGAATAGGTTTCAGGCATGCAGAAGTGCGATTTTCAACAGAACCGTGTAACAGAAGTTCTAAGTGAGTGTTATAGAACTTTTGTATGACTTCTGATGTGAGTTAAATGGTTTGACAGAGTTTCTGTGCTACTTCTGAAGCATTTTAATATATATTCAGAAATTCTGTATTACTTTTATCATACTTCTGGATCAATTTATTTAATATTTATAAATATTTTTAGGCATTTAGACATTAGGATTAAATATGTATTTTATGAGCATGGATCTATTATACTGAATTCTCTTCTAACTTTGTAGAATCTATCTTTTGGAAGAGTTTTTGTAAAAATGTCCACTAACTGATTTTTCAGTTGGTCATATTCTAAACAAATATCATGATTTTGTACATGATCTCTAATGAAATGGTGTCTGACCTCTATATATTTAGTTTTTGAATTTAGTACAAGGTTCTTAGTCAGATTTATTAGACTAGTATTGTAACATCTAATAACAGTATCAATATATGTTATTCCATGATCATTCAATTGCTGTTTCATCCATAAAATTTGTGCACAACAACTACCTATAGCTATATATTCAGCTTCAGTAGTTGATAATGCTATAAAAGTTTGTTTCTTTGAAAACCATGATATGATCATGCTTCCAAGATATTGACAAGTTCCAGAGGTACTTTTTCTGTCTACTTTGTATCCAGCAAAGTCTGAGTTAGAGTACTCTACTAATTCAAAGTTTGAACCTTTTGGATACCATAATCCAAGATTTGGAGTATCTAAAAGGTATCTAAATGTTTTTTTAACAACAATTAGATGTCATTCTTTAGGATCTGACTAAAATCGTGCACACATGCATACACTAAACATAATATCTGGTTTACTTATAGTTAAGTATAGAAGAGATCCTATCATGCTTCTGTATAATTTATGACAAATAGATTTACCTTTTTCATCCTTATCCATTTTAATGGATGTGCTCATTGGTGTGGCTAATGGCTTTCCTTCTTCTAGAGCAAATTTCTTTAGTAGTTCTCGTGTGTATTTTGTTTGGTGGATAAAGATTCCTTCCTTCATTTGTTTTACTTGAAGTCCTAGAAAGAAGTTCATCTCACCCATTAAACTCATCTCAAATTCTCCCTACATTACTTTAGAAAAGTCTTGACATAATTTATCATTAGTTGCACCAAATATATTATCATCTACATAAAATTGAACAATTAGAATATTATTTTTTTCATGCTTGATAAATAGTGTATTATCTACTTTATCTCTTGTAAACTCTTTTTCTATTAAGAATTTACTTAACCTCTCATACCATGCTCTAGGAGCTTGCTTCAATCCATAGAGAGCTTTCTTGAGTTTGAAGACATGATATGAATCATAAGGATCTTCAAACCCAAGAGGTTGTTCTACATAAACTTCTTAATTTATAAAACTATTTAGAAAGGCACTTTTAACATCTATTTGATAAAGCTTGAAGTTCATGAAAGATGCAAATGCTAAAAACATTCTAATAGCTTCAATTTTGGCAACAGGAGCTATAATTCTTCAAAGTCTATTCCTTCCTCTTGACAGTATCCTTTTGCTATTAGTCTTGTTTTATTTCTTATTATTATTCCAGATTCATCTAATTTATTCCTAAAAGCCCATTTAGTTCCTATTACTGATTGATGATTAGGTCTTGGAACAAGTTTCCATACATTGTTACATTTGAATTGATCTAATTCCTCTTGTATGGCTATTATCCAATTTTTATCTTCTAAAGCTTCATCTATGCAAGTTGGTTCAATTTGAGAAATAAAAGCAAAGTTACCACATACTTGATGATATGAAGATCTAGTTCTTACTTTCTCATAAACATTACCAATTACTTGATTTTTCAAGATGATCATGCATGAATCTCCAATCTTTTGGAAGAGTATTGTTACCTTCATCATTTACCTCATTGATGGATGGTCCATCATCTTGTTCTTCTTCATCTTTGTGTTTTTTTGTTTGTGAAGAATCTTTGTCCTCATCTTGTATTTTTATTTTCTCTGTGAAAGTGGTAAGTTCTCTTATCTCATCATTAAAATTACTCATTTTTTGAGAGGGGTTAGTACTTTCATCAAATTTTATATGAATGGACTCCTCTATAGTCTTATTTTTTAGGTTGTAGACTCTAAATGCTTTGTTAACAATAGAATAAACAAGAAAAATGCCTTCATCAGATTTGCTATCAAATTTTCCATGGTTTTCTTTTCAATTGTTAAGAATAAAATATTTGCAACCAAAGGTGTGGAAATGAGAGATGTTTGGTTTTTTGCCATAATATAATTCATATGGAGTTTTGTTGAGTAAAGATCTGGTATAAATTCTGTTAATGATGTAGCATGAAGTATTCGTTGCTTCTACCCAAAAGTATTGAGGTAAGTCATATTCACTCAACATTGTTCTTGCCATCTCTTACAAGGATCTATTTTTCCTTTCAGCTACTCCATTTTGTTGAGGTGTTCTTAATGCGAAAAATGTATGTAAAATTCCATTGCCTTTATAGAAAGTAGTGAATTTCTAGTTTTTAAATTCTCCATCATAATCACTTCTTATGGCTACTATATGAGAATTTTGTTCATTCTGTACATGTTTGCTAAATGTTTCAAAGAGCAAAAAGTCTCATCTTTAGTTCTTGTTGGTCCAACGAGATCCATGTGTAGCAATTGAAGTAGTGTATATTACTTTCTTTGATTTGAATGATTCTCTAAGTTGCTTTCCTTTCAAGCAAGCATCACATAATTCATTTTGGTCAAATTTCAGTTTGGGTAAGCTAACTATAAGATCTTTGTTGTATAGTTTTTCAATCATGAATTTGTTGGCATGTCCTAGTCTTCATGTCACAACAGGAATTCTTCATTATTTGCAACAAGACATTTTTCTCGGATATCATTTAAATCTATTAAGTACACAATTCTACATCTTTTACCAAGTGCTAAAATTGAATTTGAACTATCTATTATAGAGCATATATGAGATTCAAACACAACCTTGTATCTATTATCACAAAATTGACTAACGCTTAGCAGATTGTGTTTCAATCCTTCTACTAGTAAAATATTTGAAATATTAATAGAGGGAGGTTGGCAAATCTTACTAATCCCAACCACTTAACCTTTTCTATTATCTCCAAAGGTAACTATTCCTCCATTTTTAGCCTTTAATTTTGTGAATAACTCATTCTCCCCTATTGTGTGTCTTGAGTAACCACTATCAATATATGATTTGTTACTTCTTGTGGCTCTCAAGCACACCTATAACAATAAAATTAAGCTATAATTTTTGGTATCCATTACTTTTTAGATGCTACTAAATAATTATCTGTTGATATTGATGTATTCATTATATCCGTAATAGTTTTTGGTACCCAAATTTGGTTTTGTTTGGGTTCAAATTTTCTTTCAAAATTGACAGTTTTCTTTACTTTTCTTTCTTTTTAGTTTAAATAGTGTAGAAGTTAATATTTTTCTAAGAGCATGATTTTCTGCTTTTATTTTCTCAAATTCTATGTTAATGTTGGTTTTTAGTTAATCATTTTCTTGTTTTATCTTAGAACATTCATAGATTGTCTTTTCTAATTCTCTTTTAGTTTCTTTATGTTTAACTTTTAAAATTTTAAAATCTGAGTATAATTCATCTAGTAGTTATTCTAAATCAAAAGTTTCAGTTTTTGAATTTATCTCATCTTCATGAATAACCATAAAACTTATTCTTGTATGATGTTCCACATGATCTTTTTCTTTGGGGTTGAGTGAGTAGAATTGAGCTTCATTTTCTTCTTTTACTTTACTCAAACTTTCTTTCATCATGTTTTCCAGCATTTTCCATGCAGCCATTGCTTTCTTATTCTTTTCAAATTTCTTGTTGTTAGAAGTATTCTTTTTATCAAAGTAAGAATTGTACCTTTTATTTTTGTCTCCTTGCCTTTTATCTAGTTTTGAACAACCAAATCTCATGTGTCCAGATTTGTTATAATTATAATACATTGGAATCTCCTTCTTCTTTTTCTTGCTTTTGTTGTTGCTTTTGAAGTTATTTTTAAATTTCTTCTTTTAGATCATATTTCTGAATCTTCTAGTTATTATTGTCATTTCCTGATCATCTTCACTAGCTGAGTTTTCTTTTAAAGATTCTTCATTTTTTGATTCAGCTTGTAAGGCAATTTTCTTGCCTTTTGATTCATCTAGAACTTTTTGCTTTATTAAAACTTCATGGGTTATAAGTGATCCCATAAGTTCTTCTACTATCATCTTATCCAGAACTTTTTCTTCCTGGATTGCAATTGCTTTAGGCATCCAGAATCTAGGTAGAGATCTCAAGATCTTTTTCACCAACTTGCGTTCTTCATACTTTTCTCTCAAGCTTTTTAGTCCATTTGTGGTTTTTTAAAATCTTCCAAACATTTCAGAGATAGTTTTAGATTCTTTCATGGAGAAGGCCTCATATTCTTACACAAGAATATTGATCTTAGTTTCTTTAACTTGACTTGTGCCTTCGTGTGCTACCTAAAGTTTATCCTAGATTTCTTTGGCTAAGTCACATATAGAAATATTTTCAAACTCAGAAGAGGTTAAAGCATAGTAGAGGCAGTTCTTTGCCTTAGCCTCATGTTCTATTTCTTGTATATCTTCCGGAGTGTATGTCTTCTATTTTTGTGAGATTCTTACCATTCTTAACTATAAGCCATAATTGATAATCTATGGCAGTTAAGAAGTTTTCCATTATCATCTTCCAATACCCATAATTAGTTCCATCAGAAAGTGGTGGACTAGAAGTGGATCGTCCTTCTACAAATGTGTTGTTGAACATACTGGCAATTTGAATCTTTTCACAAGTTAATATGCTGGTATTTAAAAATCAACTTAGTGAAGGCTACTTTGATATCACTTGTTGGTTCCTTATTGAATTGTAGCTCAAGAGGAGGGGTGAATTGAGCTTCTAAAAATTTTGGCTAATAAATAACTAAGTGTGCTTAAAATGAGATAGAGAATGACTTGCAACATATACAAAATATTTTTATAGTGGTTCAGCCCTTCCTGGGTTCCTACTCCACTTCTCTAAATCAGTCTTCTTTATTGAACTCAGTTTCTACTATAACACTTGTTCGTTTTACAAACTCTCCAACAATTCACTGGTTTTTTAGGTTCACCAAAAACTCTTTACATGTTGTTTTTCAATCTTACCAACTTACTGCTTTTCCAAGTTCACCAGAAAGTCTTACAAATAGTTGGTTTTATAGAGCTTACCAACTTACTCATTGGGTTTTAAATGTAAAGTGTACAATATGTATGAAAGCTAAAGCTTAATTGAAAGAGCAAAGTAAGCAATGAGATCATATTTAAACTCCTTTTGAAGTTGATGTAGATCTGATATTGAAGATTCCGAAAGCTTTGGTAGTGACATAGCAAATGGATCCGAATGATGAAAAGATATGAATGCTCTTCTCTTAATTAACACAATGATTTTCAGTGTAATCTCTTTTTTTTGTAGTTGTTTTCTTAATCCTCTTTATATAGGATTTGAATTTTTAGCCATTGTAACCTTTGGCATCATTTTCAAACAAGTTAGACAGGTTTGGTGATGACTTCTATGTGTTTTGGAATTTAGAGATTCTGAGTAGAGTGTTCAGAACTTTTGTGCTTCGGTTTATGCCTTAATAGAACTTTTGAAGTGGTTCTGTGGTACTTCTATAGTTAGTAGATTTTTGGTAGTTTCCTCTTCAGGGTTTCTGTCCATTGTCTTATTCTTCAACAATGATCTATGTGTCTTTTGGACAATTTTTGTGTATCTTCTAGTTCAATTATGCAGCTTAATCCTTACTTTTTGTATCTCTTTATGAAATTATATTGAATCGATCATGTCTTTGATATTTCTTTCGACTTGATTCTGCATTATTTTTGCACCGCTTCTATGTACTTTGATATATTCTGCATAACTTCTACGTAATATTTTTTGCTTCTAAGTTGCTTCTATTACTTAAAGAAAATTCTTCTAATATAGTTCTAATCACTTGAATTTCCTTCTAAGTTACTTTTGCGTGACCAAAGTTCCTTCTGAATTGATTTTGTGTATTGATGTGTTACTTTTGAGTTGCTTCTGTATGGTAGAATAGTCCTTCTGAGTTGCTTCTGTGCATAGTTATGTTGTTTCTGATTTACTTTTATGTATTTTAATATTGCTTCTGATTTGCCTCTATGCTTAGTAACATTGCTTCTGACTTATTTCTGTGTATTCTATCCTTATTCTATCTAGTTTTTATGCAGTGCTAGATTTCTTCTGTCGCGTTTCTGTATAGCTAACTCATCTTCTATACTTCTTTTGTGGTTCTTCTAATTTTTTATTTTGCTTCTGAAGAAGTTCTGGGTCGCTTCTGATTTGGTTCTGAGTTACATTTGATTGCTTCTGATTAAGTTTGATTTCTTTCTAACCTTTGATCTTTTCATGCTTAATTTAAAAACAAGTTCTGAAATGCTTTCACGTGACTTTTGAATATCTTTTTATTTAAGCATTCCTTTAATACTTTCCTTAATCTATTTTTGATACTAATACTACAACACTTAGAAAGTGATTTATTAGTACCTTAATTCTTCACTTGCTTGTTTGTTCATAATCAAAACTAAGTTATTTAATCTCATTCGTCATCAAAATCAAGCTTAGTAAAAAGGTTAGAGTTATCAAGAAGGGTTGAGATGTTCAATCCTTCTCTAATTAAAGGTTTTACTACTACTTGTACTAATCCAAAGTGCAAGTAAGTGTATTTCTTTCTTTGTTCTTTTAATAAAGATTTCAAGATTAATTGCATGGTTGTTTGAGGAGTAGAAAGTGGAATAGTCTTTTCTTCCATTTTGATTATGCAATTTGTTTTTAAATTGAAAGTTCCTTTCCTTTTCTATATTTGACTATGAGAATTTTCCAAATTCCATGATCAGTTGATAAATCATTAAGATTGAGGGTTTCACTATTGATTGTTGAAGATGACATTGAAGAGATAGATGTTGTGCTATGTGTTCTTCTTAACATTATGATATGAAAGTTTCTATGTTTAGTGACTAAGTATTTCTAATTTACTTTAGTTTGTATTACATTTAAGATATCATTATGTTATTATAGTTTTAATGTCAGATGAATGAAGCAATTTCCTTAATAATAAAAGAGAGGAATCAGAGAAATAATATCAAAGAATTTGAAAAGTAATATCTAATAAATGCATATTTTCATTAGGAGTAATTACAATTTCTAATTGAGGAATTTTATCATTGAGGTTAACAAAAGACCCATTTTCCCTACATTTTGACCTAAATGCCTCCTAGGGCTAAGCAATACTACTCGGCACTTTCTGGTCTGATACAGGGCCTCAATACCTCAGTATGAACAACCTAACTAATAATGTGTTTTAATCAGATGTTACTATTCATCTTCATGAAAAACTTTTCAACTCAATGGTATCGGAGCCTAGCAAGGCATACTGGGGTCATGAGTTTGAATCACCCAGGCAACGGGTAGCATAAGTCATGTAGCAGGTGAAGTAAGTTTGGCATCTAAGTCTGGCAGTAAGTAAGTTCCAAGGCAGTTAAGTCCTCATGTTAGTGCTCGGGTTCATAGTGAGTGCTGGAAGTGGACCCTACCTTAATTGGGTGCAAGTGAGTAGTAGCGCATATGTTGCGAAAGCATGGTGGGATTCATGGCTTAGGGAAACCTTAAAAAGGATTTTTGGTCTGTTACTGGACAGTTAAGCTTTTTAGCTCAAATGAGAATTTTTGGTCCATTATTGAACATTAATTTGAGTATAAAGGTATCCAAGCATGATTATATCAAATATGCAATAACAATAAAGTAAACACAGAAATACTAAGAGTCAAGGAACATAAAAAAGGGGATTACCCCATGATTATCATTGAAGAAGAAAAATATAAAAATAAATACCTCAAAGAGGTGACTTGGTTTTCCAATGAAAATTGATTACAAATGATGAGGTTTGTTTTACAAAGATTGGGTAAATAAAAACAAGGGTTTCTTCATCTGTAGAGGAGTGGAAACACCAGCTCAAGAGGCAGCGAGGCTCCGAGTTCTTCTATCTTCTTTAGCAAGTGACGGTCTTCATATAGATGAGCCTTGGATGTCTTAATGATTGAGGAGCATCAGAATCTTCACTATTTGCTCCGTGAATGGGAAGATTCCAGACAGGTAACGGACCAAAAAATCCCTTTAAGGTTTTCATAACCACGAATCCCACCATGCTTTCGCAACATATGTGCTGCTACTCACTCGCACCAATTAAGGTAGGGTTCACCTCCAACACTCACTACGGACCTGAGTGCTACCACGAGGACTTAACTGCCTTGGGACTTACTTACTGCCAGACTTAGATGCCAGACTTACTTCGCCTCTGTCTAGGTGATTTGAACTTGTGACCTCGGTATGCCTTGCCAGGCCCTGATACCATTTGGCTAGAAAAGCTTAAGCTGTCTAGTAACAGACCAAAAATCCCTTTAAGGTTTCCCTAAGCCACAAATCCCACCATACTTTTGCAACATATCCACTGCTACTCATTCGCACCCAATTAAGGTAGGTCCACCTCCACCACTCACTACAGACCCGAACGCTACCACGAGGACTTAATTGCCTTAGGACATACTTATTGTTGGACTTAGATGCCAGACTTACTTCGCTTGCTACAAGACCTATGCTACCCACTACCTGGGTGATTCGAACTCATGACCTCGGTATGCCTTACTAGGCTCTAATACCATTTGAGTTGAAAAGCTTAAGCTATTTAGTAATGGACTCGAGTGGTGGAGGTGGACCCTACCTTAATTGGGTGCAAGTGAGTAGTAGCGGATATGTTGAAAGAGAGTAGTGGGATTCGTGGCTTAGGGAAACCTTAAAGGGATTTCTGGTCCATTACTGGACAGCTTAAGCTTTTCAGCTCAAATGGTATCAGAGCCTAGTAAGGTGTATAGAGGTCACGAGTTTGAATCACCTTGGCAGCGGGTAGCATAAAGCTTGTAGTAGGCAAAGTAAGTCTAGCAGTAAGTCTCGAGGTAGTTAAGTCCTCGTGGCAGGGATTGGGTCTTTAGTGAGTGGTGGAGGTAGACCCTACCTTAATTAGGTGCAAGTGAGTAATAGCACATATGTTGCGAAAGTGTGGTGGGATTCATGGCTTAGGGAAACCTTAAAGGGATTTTCGGTTCGTTTCTGGATAGCTTAAGCTTTTCAGCTAAAATGTAATGCGGTCCATCTCTCCTTACTAGTATCAAAGCCATGTAATCTATGTATAATAAAGAAGAAGATGAACAGTAACATTTTTTTATAAAAACATATTATTAGTCAGGTTGTTCATATT
Organism: Pouteria campechiana; assembly: GCA_036873735.1. Taxonomy (NCBI): domain Eukaryota; kingdom Viridiplantae; phylum Streptophyta; class Magnoliopsida; order Ericales; family Sapotaceae; genus Pouteria; species Pouteria campechiana. Next base: position 11,132 of record JAYJMB010047837.1, read on the forward strand.
GAGGTTTTGAGGCCTTGTATTAGACTAGAAAGTACCAATTAGTACCTCTTAGCCATGGAAGGCGTTTAGGTCAAAATGTAGAGAAAATGGGTCTTTTATTAACCTCAATGATAAAATTCCTTAGTTAGCAATTGTAATTACTCCTGATAAAAATATAAATTTATTAGATAATACTTTTCAAATTCTTTGAAATTATTTCTTAGATTACTCTCTTTTATTATTAAGGAAATTGCTTGATTCATCTGACATTAAAACTATAATAACATAATGATATCTTAAATGTAATACGAATTAAAGTAAATTAGAAATACTTAGTCATTGAATATAGAAACTTTTATTTCATAATATTAAGAAGAACACATAGCACAACATCAATCTCTACCCCTATAATCACCGAACCTTCTGAAAGGTCATTAAGAAGTTTTAGAAGTTCAGAGATGAATATAAACCCCAAAAATTAAAGGGAATAAAAATTGAAGGAACTTCTTCTCAGCCATACTATGAAAATCAACCCACTGGTTCAATTCTGAGACATGGTCAAGTCTCCACCGGAGAGCCTCATAGCTTTAGGGTGAGAAGTCAGATTCCATCTCAAGTCCCTCCTATTGAACCAAATGATCATCCTTAAAATATGTCTCCAACAAATTCCCAAATTGAAGATTCATTAAATGTAATCACCATTGATGAATCTAATAAAAAATTCTCAATCAATAAAAAGCTATTAAATCAAGAATTTTATGATAAGCATAATAAAAAGAAAAGAAGATTTACTTTGAATTATACAAAGAAAAAGAAACTCAACAAATTAAATATCAATATTTTGAATGGATGAACCATAATCAAAGACAAATTTATTTCTTTGAATGGTTTGAAAAATTCCATAATCCAACTGTTAAGCCTATTTGGAAATTTGGAGATAAAAACCTTAAACAATCAAAGTTTCCTCCAGAAGACAAAATAGAAATAACAGTAAAAGATAAAAAAGTGACTGGTGGCCCTTATAAACATCGTCCAGATACTACAACTCCTCCTAATGGAGGTGACATTAGAAAAACCCATAAACAATTAAATTATACAAACAAAACATTAACAATAATCACCAAAAATTTAGATAAAATCATCAAAATACACCAACCCTAAAAGAATCTGTAAAAACCAAAACAGATAAACCAATCTTTAAACCACATGAAATTCCAAAAAATATCCATAAAAGACTATAACAAAAAGAAGAATAAATTAGATAATGAATTAAAAGCCAATCCACTCCACAAACTTCAAGAATCGGACAACAAAACCTTCACTGTCAAAAGGAAATCACAGACCTTAAACAAAAGGGTCTAATATGTGATTCAAAATCTCCTTGGTCTTGCGTAACATTCTATGTTCAGAAAGCTTTTGAAATAGAATGAGGTGTTCCAAGACTAGTAATAAACTATAAGCCATTGAATCAATCCTTAAAATAGATAAGATATCCAATTCCAAATAAAAGAGATCTTCTGCATCAACTCACAGCTGCTAAAATATTCTCCAAATTTGACATGAAATCTAGATTCTAGTAAGTTCAGATTTAAGAGAAAGATAGGTATAAAACTACATTTACAGTTCCATTTGGTCAATACAAATGGAATGTAGTGTCATTTGGTCTTAAGAATGGTCCTTCTGAATTCCAAAAAATCATGAATGACATTCTTAACCAATAAATGTCTTTTCTATTATCTAGATTAATGATGTTTTAGTGTTTAGCAAATCTCTTGATGAATACTTTAAACATCTTAAATCCATCTTATTATAGTTTGTTCGAAATGGATTAGCTGTCCCAAAGACCAAATATATCCTTTGTCAACCAAGAATAAGATTTCTAGATCATGAAATCTACAATAATAAACCAATCCAAAGAAGTTTGAAATTTACAAACAAATTTCTAGATAATATTATAGATAAGAATTAGCTTTAAAGGTTCTTAGGAGCTTTGAATTATGTCTCTGATTCTTATAAATATGTAAAAATCTTAGCTAAGCCACTCTACAAAAGATTAAGAAAGAATCTGGTTCCTTGGTAGTTAAGCATACAACCATTATCCAAAGAATCTAACACAAAGTTAAGAGTCTGCTACTCTTACATATCGTAGACTCAAACCTCTCAAAGATTGTAGAAACTGATGCCTCTAATATAGCTATGGAGGTATCCTCAAATGTCCAAGAAGAACTCATCCAATATCATTCCGGAGCTTTGAATGATACCCAGATCAATTACTCAACCATTCAGAAGGAAGTTCTAAGTATCATCAAATGCGTTCATAAATTTCAATCAGACTTATTAAATCAATAATTTTTACTTCGTATTGATTGCCAATTTGCAAAAATGATTTTAGAAAAAGATGTTAAAAATTTTGCAGCTAAATAGATTTTTGCTAGATGGCAATCTTTACTTTCAATCTTTGATTTTAAAATCAAATTTATTTCAAGAAAATCAAATAATCTTGCTGATTTTCTCACTCATGAATTTTTGTAGGGTTTTTCCAAAAATGAAGCCATTAAAACCCAAAAACCCCCAAGTAGGGTCCAAGGCCCAAAGGATTATGAGATGTCTCTAACATCTCAAAACCAATCCAAGCCTCAGACCCACTCTTTGGACAAAACAATCTCTCTTTCATCACCCTAATGGGTTTCCATAGTCGAGTAAGATGAGCAGGAAACCCAATCTCAAAAAGAGGCTCAAAAGCCCATAGCCTCTTCTTCTTCCTCTTAAGATACCCAAATGAGTGAATCCATAATCCTAGAGCTTGTTAAGCTCAACCCACAACTCAAAGAGACCGAGCCCATCAAATCCTTAATTAGAAAATTCAAAGGCAAAGCCTAATCCAAGCCCCTATCAATCAAACCTATTACTCTAGCCAAGCTTCTATCATCTAAACCAAACAAAATTGTATCAGCTAATATCTCAAAGGAAGTAGTTTCATCCCCTACTATCCTTAGACAAAGTGGAATATTGGTAAAATCTAAATATTTTACTAAACAAGATAAAATCCAACCAATTGTCCTACTAGAACAAGAGTTTGATTCCTTTTTGGATCCAGATATTATGGCAACATCAGTCTTTCCAGAATCATATTGGAATCCACCATTAGACATTTTAAAAAATCAAAATTTTTATGAATTTATCATGGTGGATACTAAATCCGTTGAAATCGAGCATTATTCCAATAAGGATGATACTGGTGTAATTACTTATTTAACTTGTAAAATTTGCAAAATCATGACTCCTATAGATTTTGGTGGGATTTCAAAAATCAAAATTTTTTTAAAAAATTTGAATAATCCTATCTATACCTATTGGGATTACCAACAGGCTTGGTATAGGATATTTTATTTTCAAAATCCAATCTACAATAATTCATGGATGATCTTTTTCAAAAAGGATACCAAATTCTCTCTTCCTCTTTGGTTTGCAAAATGATGAGAATATTTTGGTGCCATCCATGAAATCTTCCCTCAATCCATGGCTGAAGGGTTTAACTACTTCATTTCTAAATATGCTCCGAAGCCACATGAACTTGTTTTCCAAAAGATTTGCATTTTTTGCATGAAATTTGGACTTGCATGGATTTGCAAATGGGAATTTTGTTTCCAAGCCAATTAGAAACCTTTTCTAGCTTCTCTCATTAGGGTTTTTAAAGTCAAGTGGTAGGACACTTATAATGCCTCTAGGGCATATCTTACCAATGTTCAAAAATTCCTCAATTAAGCTCCTTTTGAGCAGTCTTATATTGAAGAAGTCAAAGAGAAAATCCATTTGGCCTCTCAAAAAACCACAATCCAAAGTCACCTATCAATGGTAAAATCCCCTAAGTACCACATAAAGGTTCTTTCTTAGATCCAATTAGAGTTATCTCTAGCTCCATCAACCCAGCATGTCTCTCCACTTGAGTCAAATGTTGAGTTAGAAGCCTCCATAGAAGACTTTGCCTAGGAAAATGAAGACACTCTCGGACTCACTAAGTCTCAATAACATGTTTTGTTGGAACATGATTCTTAGGATCCGCTTTGGATTCCTATCCCATCATTGTTCGTTGGACCAAAACCCTTTTCATGTGTCTCAACACGTGGTCCCCTGTGCCGAAAGAACTTTTGGCATCTTCCTGAAGAATCTACTTTTTGATGGAAAAACAACCACTTTGTCAAAAGTTCTACACTAACCTATTTTGCAATCTTCCCAATCACAGATCAAATAGTGAAGATTCCAATGCTCCTCAATTAGAAGACATCCATGGCTCATCTATATGAAGGCCCTCACTAAAAAGGCAGAAGACTCTGAAGCCTCTCTTCCTCTTGAGCTGGTGTTTCCTCTCCTTTGTAGATGAAGAAATCCTTGTTTTTCTTTGCCCAATCTTTGTAAAACAAACCTTATCATTTGTAATTGGTTTTCATTGGAAAACCAAGTCACCCCCTTGAGGTATTTATCTTTGTATTTTTCTTCTTCAATGACAATCATGGGGTAAACCTCTTTTTCTATGTTCCTTGACTCTTAGTATTTTTGTGTTTACTTTATTTTTATTGCATATTTAATATCATCATGCTAGGATACCTTTGCTATCATCCTTACCATCTCTAATATATATATATATTAGGTTCAATTTTGCCAAAAATGATGTGAACAGACTTGGCCATCTGTCTATATTTGTGAAAAAATGCATATCTAGAAAAAATATTTTTGCCACATGTTTTCAGGCAAAAATCATTACATATTGGACAAAAAATCCTCCCTCTACATGGCACATTAGTAGGATTGCAGAGTGGCTTGCTGTTGCTGCCCATCCCACCTCCATGCCACATTAGCGCATGCTAGCTTAGCAAAACACATTTTGTTGGCTGTGCATAATGAGCTGCCTTGACTACATGGCACGTTAGCCTATGCCACTTCCTTTATATGGCATGTGAGAGATGTTTGCCCTATCTAGTTGCATAGCATGTCATCAAATGTATTGAGTCACAGTCTGTTGGCTTCATGATGAGATGCTGTCTCGACTCGTCATCTATGCAACACATCACAACAAGGTGCATCACTAACTTCACTAGCTTCTACACTTGCACGAGCAATGGCTGATCTCTCTTGGCTGTGCATCAACTCATTTGTCTCAACTACATAGCAAAAAGCCTATCTACACAACTCAAACTGGAGCATTTCTCTACCAGCCTAAACTGGATTCATCCAACATTTGCTACTTGCTGCCGAATGATGCTCCTCTGAAGAATCAGTTCAATCCCTACCATTTTTGCTTAGCTGCTAGCTATTGGTCACGTGTTGTTACCGATGAACAGAAGTTGGTGTCACAACTTCTTTATTGCCAAGCTGAAGTAGCCCGAATTCACTGTTGTCATTTGCCGCCGAGATGCTGATGAGGTTGCTACTTTCTTTTTTAGATGGGGTGAAAAGAAAACATTGCTTTGCCTTTTGTGTCACCACCATTCGATTGTCAGACAGTCGATCTGTGCCAACCAAAAAATCGGCTTAACTCTTCCAACTCCGATGCTGAAAATGTTACATTGGATCCCTCTCTCCAATCATCGAAAAACATAGGATGGAGTCGTTGCCTGCTTTTCTTCCTCAATGCCAACATTTTAGATCTGCCACTGTCCGACCATCAGATAGTCGATCTACTTCAACTATAAAGCCTCCATCATTTTTTGACTCCAATGCTACTTTTGCCATGTTGGATCTTCTCCTCTGGTCGCCAAAAAAAGCAAAATGGAGCTGCCATTGCACCTTTCTTCTTTGCCGCTGATGATGCTGCCCGTCGCTAGTCAAACCTCTTGAGCACCAATGACTTCTCGCCGTTGGTCGCTGCAATGGTTTGGCCGTTGCATGAGTCTGATCGCTGCATATCAGTCGCTCCGCCTGATTAACTGACCATTCGTTTCCAGTTGGAAAAGTTTTGAAGAGCTATTGAAAGACTTGTTTGTTATTGTTGTCAACCTATTCATTCATTGATTGATGTTGCTAATCGTTGTCCTACCTCTTAGCCACTAACTCCTTTTTATCTCCCGATTGATGCTACTAGTGCCGACCATCCATTGCTATGGTCCAGTGGCTGGTCATGGTTGCTAAACCCATTTGGGCAGCTTGATCAAATTTAAAATCTGGTTTTTATCTTTTAATCTTGTCATTGTCTAACAGATGCTCCCTGGTGGTTTGTTAGCATGAGAAAACATTTGTTTAGAATGGTCAAGGTAATAACCACCGATGGTCAAAAACTTAGAATGGTAGATGAAAATAGTTATTTAATTCATTAAGCTTTATTTACTCTATTAAGCTTGTTGGAAGTAGGAACTTGGCATGTTAAACCCTTTTTTTTGTTGGTTTCCTGATTCGGAGAACATATCAGAAAGCCCTACTATATCTTCCCATTTTTGGTTTGCTTTTGAATTAAGGCTGCTACGAGCCACCTTTTTTTTTTCTCTTTATAAACTCGTCTTTCCCCTCTGTTTTTCACCACAAAGACACATTTTCAATGCTTGTAATAACAATAGTCTTCAATCATTTAGATGAGTCCTCATTGAGGACTTGAAGCATTACCAATCTTGTTTGTAGAAGGAGAGGAGAAAACCCTGTCGGTTGGCATAATTGAACAAAAGAGGCCGGCCTGACTAATTTAACCTCCAATACAGGAGCCTGGAGTGAAGAAACCCAACATTTCTACTAGTGGGTTTTGCTGAACAAGGGAAACATCTGCCATATTCGGCTTCAAGCTCCTCTTCTGTTAGCATTTTTGTTTTTTCAACAGTAAATCAATATTGCAACACTACAAAACCTGGAAGGTTAGAAATTCTTGAACATTTCTACTAATTCCTTTTTCACTTTCATTTTTATTGTGCTGAAAACTTAATTCATGATAGTCAAAATGAATAACTTGATAATCATTTGAAGCACGCTCTAGCTGTATAAATTGCATGACCTGTCTATGCCAACTTGCTGCCATGATAATAAGTTTGGGGAAGATAGTGTTGCCCATTCATTCAATTGAAAAATGCTGCTTCTGAGAACTCATTTCTATCTAACATGAATTGAAGGCTAGGAGACAGACTGCCTGTGGGTTGCTAAATGCATGACCCGCTTTGTTTGGCGGGTTCTGATTGATGTGGCTTGTACTTGATTCTGGTGGGCTCATGATGCTCAGCTCAAAGTTGTGGTGGGCTTGTGCATGTAGCCTAGCACCATGGCGGGTTTGGAGAGGATCAACAGTGTTCAGGCTTAGGCTAGTCGAGCCTAGCATTGTGACAACTCATCTAAATGAGGCTGAATGTGGTTTTTGTGAGGAAGTTCAGTCCAACAAGCTTTATTGATGCAGTCCAATGTTGAAGGTTGATGGCTTTGCCATTTTTAGTCGGTCAGATTTGATGATAGCCCCACCATTTTGGTTTGAAATGTTTAAGAATGGGATTAATTAGGGTGGATGAGCATTCAAACTTGATTTTGCTTATCACCTAAGCAAACATTGTGTCACTCCATCTTCCATTCATAATTAATCCCTTCTATATGAGCTTCATTGAACTTAATAGGTTTTCGAGTCTTTATGGTTAGCTTTGGCTAAGCTAGTTGGCATTGAGTCCCAAAGATTAACAACCTGTGAATTGCATCATAGTCATCACATCATTATCATTATATTTTGAGATGACCTTGACATTTGTTGAATTAACATTCACTTCTAGTCGGCCCCTTTCTTAAGCATTTGGAATTTAGTTTAAAATTTGAACACCTTAGATTAGGCATTTCAATCACTAGGAATGTGACAAAATTTCTTTCATAATATTATCCTTCTGCTTTGTAATTTTGGAAAAGCCCCAAAATTCATGGATTTTGTTGGAAAAATCCCCAATAAATGGTTTTGCTACAAAAGTCCAGAATTCATGGATTTTGTTGGATTTGAATTTCTTCACTCTTTCTTCATGTTATCACACATCCCTTTATAATTCGAATGAGGAATTTACTAACACAATTTGCTTCTCCTTGGTATTTTATTTTATTTTATTTCTAACAAGTATGGAACCAAACATTAGAGAAACATTTTCTTTGCTTTTTGATTCGATTGGTTATGCGGACTTTGATGATTCTCTCGTTAGAGTTCATGAGTCAAGCCACGTCCCTTATGATGCTGATCCAATATCTACGGGAGAGCATAATGTGGATGGTCATTCGAATGATGTTGGAACATCGGCACATTTCGCAATTGGCATTTTTGAAGCAGTTTCTTCTTCTGATGCTAACCTTAGACCAGGTGTAGAAGTGTTAGAAGATAACTTGAAGGAAGGAGAAGTCCCCACTGCCCCACTCCAGTATAGGAAAGTTCCTCGCAACACTCAAAGGAAACTTCTATTCTTCCGCAATGTCCATTATAGTGAAAGCAAAAGAAGCAGAAGCAGGATAGTGACTCTCGACTTCAAAGTGTTGTCCACTATTATCATGTGAAAGATTTTGATAAAGGGCATTTCATCTGGTTAAATATAGAGATTTCTCAACAAAAACTCTTTGACTTTGAAAGTGACAAACAAGGTCATGCCCCCATACGACACCTTTCCATGAGGGACATGAAAAGTCAAGAATTTCCTTTTGCTCTCTGTTCCCAATAATCTTTTGTTTACAAAAAAGATGTGGAGAGTGGTTATTTATCTACTAATGCATTCACTCATTATGATGAGAAAGACCATTTTGACTGCTATTTCCTATCACCCATCAAAGAGATGTTGGATCCTCCTGAATATTTAGCGGAGTCCCCTCACTAGAGGGTAAAAATTCTTGAGGATTATAAAATTGTTTATCATGGTAAAAGAGGGAGGTTCAATGGCATATTACCGAGGAACAATTTCTTCAAACTTTGGGTAGAGCATATCACAACCATTCATGAAGATATACTTCGTCAAGTTGATGTTTATGATACCATTCTCTGTACCCATAGTCTATTCCACAGGCATGGAGGCCATGTGCGACTTCATTCAATTCTAGTCTTCAGTAATCAATTCCTTTCATTTTCCTTGTGGTGAGATGAGCATCACACCATGGGATCTCAATGTCACTTGTGGATTGCCTATGCTCGGAGAACCTTTTGATTTGCATCTCTCACCAAATGAGGATTTCAAAAGGGGTAGTTTGGGATTCCGTGTTCTGAGCATAATCAGTAAATTGAGGTTCTCTGGCACCAAATTCTCTTGGATAGGCTGGGCACAACTATTTGGGTGAATCTCTGATCTGAAAGCCCAAGCAAAGGAGATGCCTGCACTTGAAGATTGGGATAAGTGGAATATCTAGGTTGATGAAGCTTTTTTAAGAAACATTGCTCTAGAGAAGGAATTAGTCTTGTTCTTAATTCTATGGCTTTTAGTCATTATCTGTTCATCATCATCTCATGACCACTCTATCAATCCTATGTGCTTAAATCCAGCCATCGAACTTGCACAAGGGAAGAGATTAGCCATTGTTCCTCATGTATTATGCGATATTTATCATGGTCTGGGTGATATGGTCTTCCATCGCTCTAGACTAGTTCTATGCAATACCTACTTCTTGACACATTTTTTCATAGCTTGATTGGGGGTTTACTTCCCTTGGATTTATAGGGTGGAATCGCCAACACAATTGCTTGGTAAGAGTCTTTTGTTGGGAAGATACATGATTGGCATTGTTAGGAATATCTCATTTTACGATGTGACTAACCGCTTATTAAGGCCGCATAAATTCTCCCAGGAAATGTTTTTGTTTGCCCAAGTAAGCAATCCTATGGGATTTGAGGTGAAGGGCATGGATAGTACCTTTGGAAAGACTGATGAGTATATAATTTTCTTGCAAAGTTGCTTAATTCCTCTTTAGGATGACTCTAAGTTTTGGACAAAGCCATATTTTCCATATTGATTTGCTAGGAAATTTGGCTATGACTAGGAAATGCTAGGTCATGTTATGAAAATATCATAAGAGGAGCATGAAACAAAAATGGGCTCATCTTGGTGGTATTCATTATCATTCTATTTTATTGTTACATTCTATGATTATGACGTCTTCTTACCTAGTCCAGCCTAGATAATCCACATATCTAAGGACTATGCTTGGTGTTACATTAGTAATGGGGGCAAAATCAGCAGGAAGATGCCTCCAAATTGCAATCTAATCACTTACTATCCATTGATATCCTCTTTTGTACTTGAAATGTTTGAGGATATCTTCTTGGGGGTACAACGGGCTATGGATTTTGAAAGGTTGGCCACCTTTCCACAATACATGTTGTGGTTAGATGATTATCATTCTTGACAAAATATTTATCAAACTGACCCATAGTCATATTGGGTGGTGGGGTTTTTGTGAGCAAATATACCCCATAGGTGAAGATATCTGGATGGAGCTAGTAACTCCAGAGCCAGCTCCTTATGTCCCTCTAACTTATACTGAGCAAATTGCACCAATTAGCATGCCTCTTTTAAGCGAGGAACTGACCAAAGTAGGAGCTGATGCAGAGGTAGGGTTGGAGTGGTAGTTGGCAGATTATACTCTAGTATGATTCTGTGATAGGGTTCCTTGAGCTTTAGTTCCTCTGAGAACTTCTTTTCAAAAGAGAGAAATGAACTCAAGTAGTGTTGCTATGAAGTAGAGCAAGAAGGCAAAGACAAGTAGTAGGGAGCCTATTCCCATGCCTTCAAGGGTGAGTAAGAAGACAGTCTCTCGATGATCGTGCTCAATGACTGCTCCCCTTCATGAAGCGGTTACTCTGGTTCCACCATCTACTCCTCATATTGCTAAGTTTGAATAGGTGAATGAAGGTGGAGATGTAGAGGCCCCTCTCCCAGAGGCAATCCTTGCAGAACCTCGTATAGATCAAGCAAAGAGAGTCATTGACACTACTCACACTATGACAGACAAACCAGCCGATGATTAGAGTTGTGATTGGATTCTATTAATGTGGAGATAGTCCTAGCTTTATTCGTAGATATACCTACTATGCTTTCTCCATTATCCTCACATCTTCTTCACTTGAGTGATCCTTCAGTTGAAGAGGAGGTTACTTTGACAGAGGTTCCATTGGAGGGTGTTATTGTTGTAGTTGTTCCTGACGGAGATGCAAGCAAAGCTACTCCTGTATTGAGGAGCATCATGCCACCAACAAAGTTTTCCCTCTGCTCTAGAGGCATTGCCATAGAATGAGGTTGATGATAGTATTTATGAACAAAATAGGGAGGTGCCTAAGGCACTAACATCGCACTTTCATGCTTTGCTCTGTGAGTATTTTCTTCAGATGCTATCTTCGGCTTGCATTAAGGCAACAAAGGAGCAAAGAAAAGTTCAACAGGAGGACTTAGAAGATGAAGTTGGATCTTTTTACTCTAACTTTGCAAGATCACTATGGAGAGCCTCTTTGTCCGATGTAGTTGCAGAGTTGAAAGATTATTTTCTATTCCATGTTGAAGGTATCGAAAGGTTAGGTGGTGACATCTCCTGTGTATCAGCCATTTTTGAGCAACTAGAGTCGTTCTAATAAGCATAGGCACAGGCTGCGTTTGATGCTATCCTGAGACTTTCTATTGAAATCATCGCTGCCAAGGAAGTTGAACTTCAGGATATATGGGCTAAGGTTGACGAGAAATCATCAACCATGAGCATGGCTTCAGAGCATCTTTCCTCTCTTCAAGCACAGTTGACCTCTATGAGAGAAGATGTGAGAACAAACAAAGATCGCTTTGAAGACCTTCAAAGGGAGTTTCACTAGTTGAGCTATCATTTATCCTTTCAAGAATCTCTTGTTACTTCCAAGGAAAAAGTTGAAGCTAAGGGTTTATAGATTATCAAGCACTTGAAAGAAGAATTATTTGTTTCCCAACAAGAAGTGACGGCAACCGAAGAGACTCTAATAGAGTTCAAGTCATCTCTAGTCGTGAGCCTAGAAGCTGCTCAAGCATTGAAGATAATAGAGGAGCACTTTAGCCATCTAAAAGAGTCTATTTTAACTACTTTGACTCATTTGTAAACTCCTTCTATGTATGAGAATCTCATATGTTAATGAATGTGTGATTTTAGCACTTTTTTCACACAACACTTGGTTTCTTGACATGTTTCTTTTTTGCAAACTTCATGATAATTCCAATTTTGCACATATATTAAATTGCTTAAGAAACATTTGCAGGGAATAATGAAGGAAGATCAAATGCCCCCAAGATTTGCTCCCTTCTGGCTCATATATAGCAATGATTTGAATTTTGCATGTAGATCCAATCTCTTGAGAAAACATTTGCAAGAATTAGAAAGGGTAGAGCAAATGCCTCCAACGTTTACTCCCTTCTAGCTTATGCATAGTAACACTTTAGGAAACACCCACTAATGGGTAATTCTCTTATACCATTACTATTTACAATCCAATATGAACCATTGACATAAGCCTCTTGCACAACATAAGAGCCTTCCCACTTGGGCTCAAATTTGCCAATTAATTTGCCACTCGCCATTACTTCTGTCCTTAGCTTAAAGAATAACTCACCCGGGTGAAATACTTGATGCTTAACTGATCGATTATTCACCTCGGCCATGCGGGCATGGTATAACTCGATTCTTTGTTTAGTTTAAAATTGGTTTTCATCCAAAGCGACAAGCTCCTTAAATCGCAATTTGGCTTGTTGATCCATTGTCAACCCTGAGTGCATTACAAGTCTTAGTGATGACAATTGTACTTCCAAGGGTAAGACCGCCTCTGCCCTAAACACCAAAGAATAAGGAGTTGCATTGGTTGTCATCCAGTGAGTGATGCGATAAGCCTAAAGTGCCTCTGGGAATTTGAGATGCCATTGCCACTTATTCTCACCTACCATTCTTTTCATAATCTTTAGGATTGCCTTGTTGAATACTTCTCTTGGCCATTGCCTTGTGGATGATATGGTGTATAGAATACATGTTTAATCCTTACTTGTGACAAAACTTCTCAATTTTCTGATTCTTGAATGGAGTGCCATTGTCCGACATGGTCTGGCATGGATTACCATATCGATATACGATCTTGAATTTGATAGACTCGATTACTTCTTTGGCTCAGACTCTCTTATATGGATCAGCTTCTGTCCACTTGGAGAAGTAATCGGTTGCTATCACGATATAGGCATGTCCCTTGGAAGATGGAGGGTTGATTGGACCAATGATATCAAATCCCCACTATAAAAACCACCAAGAGATGCTTGTAGGTATCAATTTTGAAGGTGGTATGTGTCGAATATTCTCATAAAGCTAACATTGGAGACATGATTTAGCAAATTGCAGTGAGTCATAGACCATGGTAGGCTAGTAGTATCTTAGGCATTTGATCCGTCTATATAATCTTTGACCATATGGATGCCTGTCGCATTTGTTGGAATGCGCTTGCATAAATGCATATTGAATCTCTTCTCCGTTAAGACAATGGAGCTAGAGTCCATCATATGCTTGACGATACAATGTATTATTATAATATACATATCAAGTAGCTCTCTTTCTTAGAACTAACCTTTCCTACAAGTTTTCTGGGAGGATTCCATATTGTAAGCAATTGATGTACGGGGTTGCCAATCATCCATTGTCAATTCCATGCAGACTACACATTCCACTCGCTTGGTAGTCTCCTCATCATATGAGTTGGGAATGTGGCTTCGTTGCTCAACTTTGACAATGACTTCTTGGCCTCTCGCAATGGCTAGAGCGGTTGCCAAGTTTGCTAGAGCATCAACAATTGTATTCTTAGTCCTCAAAATATGTCTAATGCTGACTTGAAAAAGCTGATCCAATAGCCCTTGCGCAATATCATAATACTGGCAAAAACTATGTTAACAATCTTCATATTCAGTGGTTAATTGTTAGACTACCAACTTTGAATCACAAAAGATGTCTGATTTCATAATCCCAAAATTGAGGGTAATCTGAAGTCCCAAGACCGGTGTTTCATACTCTGCTTCATTGTTGGTGTAATTCTTCCCTAAGTAGAAAGAATATGGAAGGATGTCTTTCTAAGGTGAGATAAAGACAATTCTAACCCTAGCGCTGATAGCTTTAATAACACCATCGAAGTACATCTGCCAGGGAGTATTGACTTGTATAATGAATACTTCCTCATCTGGTAAATCTTCTTACACAATGACTTCTTCATTGACCAGGTGTGCTGCCAAAAAGTTAGCCAAAACTTGTTCTTTCATAGGTTTTTAAGGGATAAATGTGATGTCAAATTCTGATAATAGTAATGACCACTTTGCCAACCGTCCTAATAGCATGGGAAGAGTGATCAAGAATTTGAGTGGATTCGCTTTAGAAATTAACTAGATCTCACAAGCAAGGAAATAATCTCTTAACTTTTGGGCTACAAACACTAAGGCAAGGCATGTCTTTTTAATCGGAAAACAATTGCATTCTGCATCAATCAACCTACAACTAAGGTAATATAATGCTTGCTCTTTACCATTTTAATTTTCTTGTGTAAACAATGCCCCCGGTGATTGCTCACTTGTGGAGATGTATAAAATAAGGGGTTTGCCCTTAGCTAGTGCAGCCAAGATCAGTGGGTTGCGGAGCAATTGTTTGAGGGTATTAAAGGCTTTCTGGAAAGCTTTTTCCTAAATAAAAGGCCACATCTTTCTTTAGTAGACGGTGAAATGACTGATATCTTCTTGTTAAATTGGGATAAATCTTCTGATATAAGATAGCTTGCCTTATAAGCTCCTTAGATCATCTATGTTCCTTGGGGAAGGTATGTTTCTGATGGCCTCTACTTTTTCTAGGTCCACCTTGATTCCTCAATGATAGACAATGAATCCTAAGAACTTGCCTAACCCAACTCCAAATGTGCATCTAAGTGGGTTTATTGTAGCTTATTTTTCATGAGCCGTACAAAAACAGTGCGTAGATCCTCATGGTGTTGATCATAATCGTTGGATCTTGCCACCAAATTGTTGATATAGCATTCAATATGTTTGGGAAGCATGCCATAAAAAAATAACTTGCATAGCTCTTTGATAAGTAGCTCCTACATTTTTTAATCAAAATGACATAACTTTATAGCAAAAGATGCCCATTGGAGTGCGAAATGTAGTGGAAGCCTTGTCTATTGGTGCCATCTTGGTTTGTTTATAGCCGGAGTAGCCAACTATGAATGATAATGTATCATAAAGTGATATGCTGTTGATAAGGAGTTCTATATGTGGCAGTAAAAACTCATCTTTTGGACAAGCTTCATTGAGATTGCGAAAATCAACATAAACTCGAATTTACCCATTCTTTTTCTTTACTAGGACAATACTATAGATCAATCTCGATAAATTGATTTCTTGGATGAAGTTGGCTTCCAGCAGCTTGTTAATTTCATTAATGATCTATTGCTCCAAGTTAGGTTTGAACTTCCTTGATGCTTGCTTTACTGGCTGCTGGCTTGGAGAAATATGCAAAGAATGCATTGTAATATCTAAATATAGGCTAGGCATTTCAGAGTATGTCCATGCAAAGACATCTTTGAATTCCCTGAGAAGGTCCATTAGCAATTGCTTCTCATGTTCTGGTAAAGATTTGGCAATGAAGGTAAGGCACTTATCTTCGTCTGTGCCCAAGTTGAACTCTTCAAGTTTATCGATTGTTGATTGTCCACCATCTTCTAACCCTGGTGGAGCTACACCATAGGTTATTTCTTCTAAGGAGGAATCAAACTCATCATCTTCTTCTTCCTTTGAACAGCCAGGGTATGACTCATGATCGAGCTCATGAGTCTCACTCACCATTGTTTATCCTGATTTGGGAATTGATGGGTCATCAGTGACTTCTTTGTCGTCTGTATTATTAGGTCTCTCTAAGTTTGTTTGTGATTCTTTGTCATCGGATTCAGATTCTTCCTCTTCTATGGATGCATGGTGAGAGGTGGAAATCATATAATAATATGCAATTATTGTCGGGGCAGATGACATTTTTGACATCTTAGACTTAGTAGGAGCTAACTGACAGTCCCACATAGTTGGATCGACAGTCAACTTGATACTTGCACAGGAGCGATCCGAGGTATACTCTTCATCACTGCCCACATCAATATCATCGTCTGCACCAAGACCTATCTAATCTCTTATATACCGAAGATCCTTTATTTTCTTTTATCAAAATCGGGATGAGTGGACTGGTTACTGACATATATGGTTCATCAGGATAAATGCCAAGAAGGTCAATCATCCTTCTGCATCCCTTACTAAATTTCTAAAAATTTTTGGCAGGTAAGAATTTCTTTGGCAGAATATCAGAAGTACGATATTCTCCATAGGGCAAGCCCATCTCCTTGAATATTACTCTTCCTTTTTCCGCTTGGGATTGTGGTTTAGGTTCTTTGCCCTGAATGATTCCTAACTTAGCTAATCAAGTCATGGCCAATTGTACTTGACCAACATGGATTAGAATTTTCCTCCTCGAATTTCCCATTTATTGCTTTTGGTGCTAAGATTGGAGGACATCTCTGGCTTCGCTTGATTGGAGCTCCCAGTGTTGATCTCAAAACACAATGATTGCATTGGCTTTGAGACTACTTGCGAGTAGCTTGACACTGAAGGTGATAATGTTGGAGGAGTAGTGATCGTTCACCTTGATACCATAGTTTTGATCTGGAATCGAGGTGTTCTCGACTAGTGTTGGTTGTGGCGACATTTAAGCTCAAAAAAGAGTTAGCAACTTGACTCTCATAAAGTCTAGCTGGTGGGGGTATGGCTTGCCCCCTGCCTATTGATGGCTTGGCTAATCCTCTTTCGTGTCCTCTTCCAAGCAGTCTCGATGTCGACATCCTAGCCTGGAAGGAAAAATTGTGGAGTTGAGGAAGTTGCGACTGGACTCCAACTAAACATATTGTAAGTTGGCGGAGTTGGTGTTGGAGCAGGAGTGACCTGGTTCTGTGATGATTGCGGAAACTAAATCGATGGCCTTTTTTTATTATCATCATCTACTTGGAGCACTTTCAACTCTTTTATGAGTTTTAACTTGTCTTCTTCTAAGACACTTGTTGCAATTTCAAGGCACGAAGACATTGGTAAAGGAACCACTAAGAACGGGACTGCCTATGGAGGTTTAACTTATGATGAGAGTCTTTGTGATGTGGATCCTTATCTTTTTGCAGTAAACGGCTTTTGCCTTCTATCCATGGTTGGCTCGACCGATTCTTTTGGCTGCTCTGGTTCATTCTGTGTCAGCTCATAGTATTGAGCTTCTAAAATTGTGAATGGCCATACATCAACCGATATGCAACTCATTATGCTGTCCTGGTAGAACTTAAAGCATTGATGCCCCATGGATACCACAACTTGGTACCGGTGCAACCATGGCCTTCTGAGCAGTGGGTTGTAGGACATTGGTACATTAATGATATGATAGTTGACTTTTGTAAGAAATCTTTGAATATCAAGGCTCAAGGTGATAGTCCTCATGGTCCTCTGACTCTCTTGGTTAAATCCTTGAATCACCATAGTGCTATTTTTGAGAACGGACGGGCACATCCTAATATACTTCAGTACTTTGAGTGGGAGAATATTTATCAGAGATCCTGGATCCAGCATAATGCGATTAATCCTTTCTCCCACTAAATCACCACTTACAAATAATGGATGATTATGCTTTGTACTTCCAAGTAATAGGTCATCATTTATGAAAGTGATGGTTTTGTTGCATTTAATTATATTAGCAACCTCTGTCAAGTACCAGTCCTTGATAGACTCATCTACCAGCACATTTATGAGTGCTTGTCGAGATTCTTTAGAAAGTTGAAGTGCATCGTATATGCTCAGTCTTGTTGGGATTCTGTGTAAGTGAGCAACTACATCATAATCTAGCTTATTTGTTAATTCTGGAGCTTCCCTTTCTTCAATAGGGGAAGAAGGAATTCCAAGCACTGACTCTTACTGCATTGGCGCCTTTCTTTTGTCCTGAGTTATGTTCTTCCCGAATTGCAACACGGCCATTATTTCCAACAACTCAGATGCTTCTTATGGAGCATTCTCTTCATTTGGTATGATGTCAGTCATGTCGCAAGATACTTCCATAGGTTCTAATGGTTCTTGGATCAGTAGCTTGAGCAGTCCGTGATATAAAGTAGGTACCTCTTTGGGCAATGGAAAGGCTTTTCCCAATGTAACAATGCATTCTCATATTATGTGTCTTTTTTCTTACAATACGGCATAATAAAAGCAAACATTGCACCATCTTAAGGTGAAGTCATAAAGATGTTCTCCTTCAAGAGGATGAATTCCTTGCACTTGTGCCTTAGAGATTTGAGAAGTGTAGTCATAAAATCTGTATGTGAATGCTTCAGCCAACACCTCCTAAGATTTGAATGATTCGGCTGGTAATGTCACGATCCACTTTAAAGCATGGCTATTACCAGCCAATCAAAATGGAAAACTCTTGATTACATATGCCTTGTTCTGGGACATCATGCTCACCAAGGCTTGATACTAGAATAAGTGTCTGATCGCAGCCTTGTACCCTTGTTTAAATAACTTCATCATGGGTCACCCTAAGTAAAGGATTTGCTTAGTTTCTGGAACTACCATCAAAATGGGGGCCTTCATGTAGTGCAAGTATTCAAGGACCCTCGCAATGTGTGATTCTATGAATACTTATTCATTTGGTGGATCATTCATCACCCTCATCTTCTTCTTTTTGGCTTGATCGAAGGCCTCTATGAAGTTAGATGGCATTCAATGGTGAAAATAGGCCCTTTTTGCTAAGTAAAGATGGATTTCTTCTTCCTCAGGGCAATCAAGCGAGAGTGGATCGCTCTAACTAGCATCCCTCCATTTGTGAACATAATTAGCCATGTTCTCATCATAATGTTGGTTTCAATTGATAAGAGACTTCCTAATTCCCTCCTTTCTTTTGGAAAGGAAGCACAGCAGGAACATGCCTTGCAAGGGTACCCATTCTTTGGTACCCTAAACTTCTAGAGTTTAGAACTAATTCTTCTTCACTGTTGGGGAAAGTGAGCTTTGATGAGAATGCAAAATGTCATATTTTATTCTCCTAATACTTCATCTTTTGCACCTATTTGATTCCTAAATATAC
>JAYJMB010047848.1:0-30188 GCA_036873735.1 Pouteria campechiana
AGCATTTCAAGTAGCCTAATGACATACCAAGCGAAGTCTAACTGCCACCACTCTAAGCCTTGCCGGGCAGAGAACTCGAAAGCATGGTGATTGTTGTGCCAAGACTCTCCCAAAGTAGGCAATGCCAATAACCTGAATCAGAAATTTTCACTGGTTGAGTGAGATTGGATTTTGTTGACAAGGAAAATAGCGAATATGAAATTTGCCAACACAATACCAGTTGTTTTTAGATAAATCGTTGGTGTTCCACGCTCGATGTCCCCATACATGACAAACAGAGTTAACCGTCCAGATAAGGTTGTAGACCACCACGGTTCGCACGCCCTGCATCAACATGGAAATTCCACAAGCGAATATCTTGTTAGTTTCAGTGCAATACCGTTCAAGTCATTTGGATGAATTGATGATGTGAAATTGCAGTTATTGGTCTAATAAATTAGATATGGCATAAAGCAAAAGCATGTTTATGGCTTGTTGGGAGTCACCTAAAAATGAACTTTGTCTCTAAGTCCCTCCGTAAGCCCTAGCCAAATTATAGTGGAAATAACACCCTAAATATTTTGAAAGAGGGAGTCGTGGGTCCATGTAGGTTTTTTTTTTTAATCTTATACAAATATTAATAATTAAGATATTAGAAAGAAAAAATCAAAATAAAAATGTAATTTTATAATTTTAAAAAGGCTTTTAAACATCTAAAAATTTTCTTTAAGGAGCTTTAGTAGACTTTGAAAATTTTACTACAATTTATCAAACTTTAATGCATAATAATAAAAAGATAATTTTACCCTTAGACTGTTGCACTCATAATATTAGGGTGTCTTTTGGTTCAAAGGAAAAGATGGGTAAAAGACTTTAAGTGGAAAAAGAAAGATGAAAAAGCTATTTTTTCTTTCATTTATAGATTGATGTGATATTTAACTATTCATAACTAATTTATTTTTATATTATTCCATATCTTTGTTTTAAAAAAAGTTTTTATTTTATCTTTATATACTTTGTGACTAAAATCATCACCTATCTTCAAGGGTGCAACCATGTTGAGTTATGTTAGGTTGGAGTTAAGCCTAACCCTAACACATTTTCTAAAATTTCAACCTAACCTAATCCTATTTTGAAAACTTGGGCTATACTATGGGATAATATTGTGAGTTGAAATAAGTTAAGAGTTATTTTAAAAGGTATATATAATTAAATAAAATAATTCTAAATTTTATAAATAGTCTCGTCAATCTATATAAAAATTGATATATAGATAGTTTAAGATATAATATTTAAATAACTATGAATAAAAATGTATTTAGTAAGAATAAATTTTCTTGACTCTTCTATTAGTTTTTTATTTTTCAAGGAAATAAATGAAAGAAAAATACAATAAATAAAACATGAGCTAAACATTACAACTATTAAGTAAATTATTATTTGCAAACAGTGTGTCCAAATTATAATAAAAATCAAAGTGTGTCCACATTATAATAAAAATCCAAGTAAGTCTTAGATTACTTAGTTGTAAAAGTGAATGAATAAGTCTTATTTCTATTAATACTTATATATGTAAAGAGCCTCTTTCTTTATACATTCTTTATGATTATTTCTAGGAATATGTAAGTTATTCCTGAGGAATCTTTCTCTATATATTCTCTATGTTTTTTTCTAACAATCCATTAGTTATTCTTAAGGAATTCATAAGTTCTAGTCCCTAAGTATTTGAAATTTTGAATGGTGGGAGATTCCAAAAGTGATATCAAAGCTTTGTTAGACTTGCTTTCACCTAAGAATAATACATGTTATACATGTTGGACAAAGATATGGAATGGATTCCAACACACTGAAAAATCTAGCTGCTAGTGTGCATGTGACAATCCAGCCTTAAAGAAAAGATAGTGCATTGGAATCTCTGCATGGAAACCATATCTAATAATGAAAAAAAAGGAAGTTACCTAAAGATGTTAAATCATACATGAAATTATATGTATGCTAGGAAACTATGTCTAGCTTGGAGAATACATGACTTAACTTGGACCAAACTATTTATGAAATCATCTTAGGACACGTTGCAATTACTATGCATGATTTGAGCATGTTCTATCATGGAATCGTCAATGCTGAAATGATTTCCAATCCACACCATGCTAAGGCATGAGTCATGGTGGACCCCACAGATGGCAAGATCCACCAGAGTTTCTACATGCATGTCACTATGTGCTGAAAACTCCATGCATGTAAATATGGTTCATACATGGATGCCCGTTGTGTTGTGCTTATACAATTAGATTTATGGAATCCATCCTGGGTAGAAGATTATATATATTCCATATGCTGGTTTTCATGCTCTCACCATCAGAGTTTACTTGATAGAAAAACTCTAGTGCATTCATGCATAAGAACCCACTGTTCACGCACACTGGAAGTTATTTGTGATGACGTGCATGACATGTGTACCCCACAAACATCATATGCATGTTAAAAAAAAAATAGAGCAATTTAACAAAAAAATTAAAAAAAAACTATTAACCCTCCCCGTTCATGCACTGGTCATGGGTTGGTGGTTGCGTGGCCCAAAACTGTTTCTTGACAGATTGAGCCTAATGCCCAAGCTAACAAGCTAGGTTAACCAGAGCCCAAGTGTGAGCCTAGACTGGGTAGGTTGAATAGACCGAACTAAGCGTCCATCTAATGAGCTGGGATGACTGTCAAGCCAAGCCTAGACCAAAGACATGACCAGGCCTGCACTCCAGGTGAACTCGATTTAGGCATCCAGCCCAGGAAGGATTTGACACTGGTAGCTCAGGCGGTCAATAGTGATTGTGTTTTGTCGATCCAACGAGTGTGGATGAACGAGCAAATTTTGGTTCCCTAGATTGGGGTCCCTTAAACTTCATTTTTTTATGATTAAATGGTGGTTTGATATGTTTTTGGATGTTTTGAACTCATATCAACAAAAGGATGGTTAGATTATAAGATAATAATAGATAATTATGAAAGGATAATGATTGAGTTGTATGTATAATGATTTGATTGAAGAATTTGAGCATTTGCCAACTACTGAAGAAAAATGAGCTTAATTACAAATAAAATATAGTGATACAACAACAACCAAATTGTTTTAATATTAAAATTCAATCAATATGTGATGGATCCAAAACAATCAATAGCTAGGCATCTTAAGGTGATATCGGTTATGATTAGAGAAATAAAAGCAACTAATGATGATATCATCAATAAGTAACAAGTTCTCACAGTTATAAGATCCTTACCTGAATCTTTATAGAGTAAAGTAAAACTTGTGCTCATGTATAATGAGGAAATTAAAAAAATTTCTAGTATTTCCCACCACCTAGAAATTGAAGCATATAGACGCAAACCATAGTGCTTTACTTATCATTCAAACTGGGTACATAGGAGATATAGACCCAGTGCAAAGGTTAATATCAAGGAGCTCAAAAAGGAATGAGAAATAAAAACATTCCTTGAGATAAGAAAATTATTGAGCATTATAAAAGAAAGTGCATGGGAACAAAAAATAAATCTAAATTCAGATGTTAAAATTTTGAACAAAAAGGTCACTTCACGCGAGAATGTTTTAAGTAAGAAAAGATGTTCTGATCTTAATCTTATAATATTTTAGTTTGTTCATATCTATTTGTGGCTCGTTCTTTTCTTGATTAGATTGCATACGTATGAGCAATCAAAGATATAGCGTGCGAACATACTGGATTTATATATTACAATTGAGTCCCAACATATATACATTATATTGTGGTAGGAAATGGAGCATAAGAAGATGCTATAGGAGCTAAAACTTATTAACTCAAGTTCTGCAATGGGCTCACTCTAATCCTGCATAAGGTGTTTCATACATGCGTAATTCGATGTAATTTTCTTTTAGATTTAGTGCTCATGAAGTTAATTTTTTCTTTTCAATTTAAGGATATGTGTTTGTTCATTTATCTTAATAGAATGTTTTGTCGTCATGATCATTTTAAAAATAATCCTTCTATGCTTAATTTAAAAATAGATTTTTATGGTAATTCTATAATTTATTGCAGTCTTTCTTCTTCTTTTTCTTCTTCTATTCCTAACATTGTGTCTGACTTCATGAAATAGTATGCTAGATTAAGACACATCGGACAAGATAGGATGAATAGATTAGATAGAGAAGGGCTCTTGGGTCTCCCGTTAAAGTAAGCTTACCTATCTATGAGCCTTGTTTAAAAAGTACATCATAAAAAGCCTTTTGGTAAGGCAAAAAGTACTATCTATCCTCTAAAACTAATTCATTCTAATATTTGTGGACTTGTGAATGTTAAATCATGTCGTGGCATATCCTGTTTCATAACATTCATAAATAATTAGTCAAGTTATGGCTCAATGTTTCTATTATCATATCGATTCCAAGATTTAATTTGTTTTAAGCGTTTCATCAATATTTGTTTGATTGAGATTAAGAATATTTGTTTGATTAGTTCAAATAATGTTATGAGACAAAAAAGAACATGAAGGTAGTTAACAATTCTTAATACTTCATAATGAAATGGTATTGCACAATGGAGAAATTGTACTCTTTTAGAGATAATTTGGTTAATGATGTCTAAAACTAATCTCCCAAATAGTTTTTAGAGATACGCACTTTTGATAGTGACCTACTTAATTGAGTGCCTTCGAAATTAGTTTCGACTACCCAGTATAAGTTATTAAATAATAAAAAAGCTTAATTTAGAAGGTTTACATCTATGAAAATGTACAGGATATGTTCATAATCTTTCTCACAAACATTAAAAGGTAGACGCTAAAGCTAATAAGAATATCCTTATAAGATATTATGAATATTCAAAGAATTTTGTCATATATGGTGAACATGTAGATGGTAGATTAACTGAGATAGAATCATGTGATGCAAACTTCTTAAAATAGTATTTCCCAAGTATTGGTAAAGTCAAAAAAAGATCATTGACTTTTTGAGTTATAATCCATGTTATCATTTATCACGATCCAAGGATACACTGTTGAGATATTGTTCACTTTGGACTATTAAAGCCCTCAAAACTTTGGCCCCTTAATGATTATCGCCAATATAACCCCCCATAAAAGGTACCTCAACAAACTTTCATAAGGCGAACATATATAAACTAGGACCCCCTCTCACCTACGCAATGTTGGATATCTTAGTTATAAGGAGGAAATCTAAGATGTTTGGATATAGTGATTCAAATCACTATGTTGATAAGGATGAAAAAAAGCTACTTCGGGATATGCCTGTATATTTAAAGGAGTTGTCATCTTTTAGAATAGTAAGAAACAAGGATGTATTTTCTTATCCATGATTGAGTCAGAATTAATAATATATTCATCTGATGGGCTAGCATAGGATTTGATATACTATAAATTGCATTTTTTCATTAATGAAATAATTTTTCATTTATCAAAATTTGTGGCAAATCTAATTGGAGAAATTAATGTCCCCAAGCTTTAGATTGACCTTTTCACATTGGTCATTACTCTGATACTTAGATAGTGAGCAACATGAGATATAAAAGATCAATGGTCTTATGTGTATGTGATCTCCTTGGCATTTACATGGTGAACAAGGGTTGGATAATTTTTAAAGTTAGTAAGACTAAGATGAGACTAGTTATTTAGTCAAATATGAAGTAAGTCTATGCTTCCATGTAGCCTATATAAAGCCAGATAAAAATTCATAAGTTATATTTGAAGGTTAGATGCTTTCAATGTATTTGGATCAATATTTGTATGATGTTAGAGCATAACAAAGTAAGTAGGAGCTCTACCAAAGCATATACATTATACTATATATGCTATAAGTTAATCATATTAGGGAGTAACTAAGTAGATTCCCTACTTCATCATTATGTGAGTCCTATGAATTTCTAGTCCGAAAATACCCTTTCTGACTAGGAACTATGTCATGAAATTGAAACTTGACATTGCTAGTTTAGCATATTATCCAAGAATCATATGCTATTCAATTTAACAGAGCATGTCTTGAAAAATAGTTAAGTTAAGATGGATTGGCATGAGTGATAAAAGAAAAATCATTTAGTATCATATTAAATATTTATTATTCATCATCCGAGTGATTATGCTAGATATAGTTTCAGTATAATCATAAGTACAAATATGTTTAGATAATACATGCTCTATATTACTTATAAGAGGGATTACATATATGGTAGAATATTCCGTTAAAATGATTTGGGGTATGAATGAGATGTAGAGTTGCAGTGTTATGTTAGTTAGATGATGACTTAATATGACACTCATAAATGGTACCTTTTCTCATTAAGTTGTACATTCTATTTATCTATAAAGAGTGAAAAAATGTACAAAATTTGAGATATATCAATTATAAATTGTGAATAAGTAGAAGATGTTGTTTATGAACCTTGTATCCATGTTGTAATAAAAATCCAAGTTGGTCTTGGATTGCATAATTGTACAAGTGAGTGGATTAATTCTATTCCTAGCAGGATTCATATATACAAAAGGCTCCATGTCTATATATTCTCTATAGTTATTCATGGAGAATTCATCAATTTTAGTCCTCAAGTATTTGGAATGTTTAAACATAGAAGGCACTAGTAGCTGACTCATTGAAGGAGAGAAAGACTTATAAAGCGAATTGATAAGATCTTAGGAATCTTAAGATTTCATGTAATAAGGTATGTTGATTATCCTTAATTGTCTATATGATAATTCCAACATAAATGATAAAAAAAATTTAAAAAGCCTTGTTGTATGCTATGAAGAATACAACATATAATTTGCGACAAATAAAAATGATGGTCATGTTAAAATTGCTATCTTACCATGCCCCAAACAATAAAAGGAAATCCTCCAATGGCATACAACAGAGCTCCAAGCGCAATATGATGAAGGAGGTATGTATCCCGCATGAAGCGGTAGAAAAATTGCTTCTCCATATCACTCACATTAGAGTGATCCCCGCACTGCCAAAACCATAGCTACTACATCAACACCAAAACCATCAAAAGAAATTAAGTCTAGATCACCTAATGATTCACATTAGTCTTTTACTGATGGTGAGATTTGGAGAGCATCACATCATTCATAGCACGTGTGTGAGTGCATGAGATATTCATAAGATTCAAACTAAAATATCATGAGAATTTGAATTGCATGCTAACACAAATTGCTATGTAGAGGTGTTTGAATTAGACACAAACGGATGAGACTACAAATTTTATAAGGATTATCATAACTTTTAATATTTTATTTTCATATACAATTAATTTATAAACAATAATAATATGTATAACATTTTTTCTTGCTTTTAAATGAACAAAGCATGAATGTCCTTATTTTTTTAAGATTAATTTATTCAAAAATTAAATCTCTCTATGTTATTTATGTTTAAATAATTACTTTAATTTATGTTAAATTAATGGGCTTGATTTCCTCACAATGTATAAAACATTAAAAAATATAACTATATTAAATTTATAACAAAGATTAGACCTTGATCATAGATTTAATGTCAAAATAGTTTTAATTTTTTATACGATTGTTTAAAACTTTAAACCTATTATAAATATTAAAAAGATCATATTTTAAGCATAGATTTGATGTAGAGACTTTTATTTTTATTTTTTGTAAGATTATTCAAATTCACTTTTGTAACGTAAGTATTAATTATTTAAAATTAAATATTTGAGTATAATTTAATCCTTACATAAGTAAATCATGAGAATTGCAATAAATGTGGTTAATTTATTTTTATTTAACTTTGTTAAAACGAATAAAAATGCCATTATAATATAATGATTTTCGAATAAATATTTTTAATTTTTCTATTAATAATATTATATTAACTAATTAAATAGAATAGCTATAATTTAATGTTTTTTGTGAATAAAGTCCTAAAACTACCATTTTCTAATGATGTACCCATTTAATGATTAAACTATGCTAAAATATTTAGTTTTAAATAATTATTATATTTTATGTTAAACTAATGGATTTGAACAACTTTATAAAGAATAAAATTTAAAACTACCTTCATATTAAATCTAAGATTAAGATTTATAAAATCAAGACTTAATCTTTGTCATAGATTTATTAAAATAGTTTTTTAATACTTTATACCTTATTTGGAAGATTAAATCCATTAGTTTAATATAAATTAAAGTATTTGGTATTAAATAATTTAGTATGGTTTAATCTTTGAATAGGTTAAATCTTTAAAAAATAGTACTTTTAGTGCTTTATTCATATAAAAAATGGGCTAAATATTATTATTTTTCATAATTATATATAAAGATATTAATAGTTTTGATTTAGTTACGAAATAAGTAATTACACTTGTAAAATTTTCCTCTCATCAATTTATGTCCGAAAACCTCCTTGCCAACGTGTTAGCATACATTTTAAACTTACTGAATATTTCATATTGAATCCCGTGAAAATCTCATGCTGCCGTAGAATACTTCGTACATGACTCTATAGTGACTTGGCGCTCTTGGTAGCATCAGCAGAGTACTGATGCGCAGCATGACTCAAAGAAAATATGGAATTTTATATGATGTTCGAAATACATGGAAAACATTAAAATTCCACCTACCCTCTGTTTAAACAAATCGGTGTCGAAAAGCCAGGTGCAGTGACTAAACCAAAAACCCTCCGTGGGGCTGTGCGGATCTCCCTCCTTATCACAGTGTTGGTGATGATACCGGTGTAAGCTCACCCAATCCAAGGGATTCCCCTGTTTCATAGAAACGAATGAATCATTGGATCATTTCTTCTTCAAATGCTTCCTTCTAAATTGCAAAAACTCCATGCAACACTTTACTGTAGTAGCATCCAATCAAATAACCAAGATGGGTCTTCAAGGAATATGATAAAGAAGGAAAGTTTTCTTACCTGGAGCGTATGAACGCCGCAGTAGGCGAACGTGTACTCGAGCCATTTGGGGAGCTTGAAGCTCACGTGGGAGAGATTCCTGTGTAAAGAGATGTTGATACCGAACAGCGTTGTGGCGACATAGAGCGAGAAAAACGTCCAAAACGCCGGCCAAGTGAAGGTGAACGGTGCAAATAAGCAGAGAACATGCAGCGACCCCACAGCCAACGCCGTACCTACATCCAAATAATTCCATTTCCTGCCCCAGAAGACTTTCCTCTCCCGTCTCACCACCACATCCGAAAACGGTATCTTCCGGATTCCAGAGACAGCTTCCGCCAAAGTCGGAGATGATGCCGAGGAAGAATGCGCAATTTCATCCTCACCCACGTCTGCGTGGGTAGCGAGGGAGGCAGAGACAACGGATGTGAGTGGTGGGCGTCTCTGCGTGGCCCGTACCCTGGGATTGATACGGAGGGTCCGAAAGCGAGGATGTAGGGAAGGATGGAAGACGGTCTGGGAATGGGAAGAGCAGAGTCTTGTGTTGTTCAGCGAAGGGGTAGCTGACCCTAGTACGACAGACATGGCGGTGGAGGATATTAGGTGTTGCCACGGGCAAGAAGGCAGCTGGAGTTAAGAGAGAAAGGGTCGGTTTTTATAGAAGGCGGGAGGGGAGTGCTTGGGCATTAGAAACTTCACCACCTTTTAAAACAGATGTATTTAAAATATTTAGAAATTTACTTGGTTTCTGTAATTTAGAAAGTTTAATTTAAGGGAATATGTCGGCTGTAAATGAAAAAACTATTCTAAATGTCTTTTATTATCTAAATATATATTCGAAATCAACAATAAAAAATATTTAAATGGGCCACATAAAATAGTAACAATATATTTTAATTAACCATTATTAAAATTGTCATATAATCTATTTTTATATAATTAGAAAACTATATTTACATTTTTATAATAATAAAATACATTTTTAACATTATAATGTGATATAGGTCCTGAGATAACTCTAATTTTACTCGTGAAAACTCCTAGATGTTGACAGCCCGCCTGCACAAGCACAAAACTTACTACTTTTAGCAGACCGATGCGCTCAGTTTTCATGTGCTGACCTGTGCCACATGCATGGTTCACGTCATTTGCCTCATTTTAATTCATATTGCCGGTTGAGTTTCATCCTTTCCATTTGAGCCTCTGCAGGCTGCTTCACATCTGTTGCCAATCCAAGCGCTTCAAGTAGCCTAATTGTACACCCGCTCTGCCTATTGGCCACCGCTCCAACCCGTGCAGAGCAGAGAACCCAAAAGCAAGGTGATTGTTGTGCCAACCCTCTCCGAAAGCAAGCAAAGCTACCAACCTGAAAGTCTATAATACATATGGTTCTAGTATAAAAAAAATAGAATTTAAAGAGCAATTTTGAAAGTTTTTAAATATGCAATTTGCAGAGGTTATTTAGATTATATTTCGCTTTATAAAATATTGATAATATAGGTACAATATAGAGTTGAAGTGTATTTTAAATACTTAAAAAAATTGAAAAAAATGAATTTAATAGGCATGTGAAAGCCCACAAAAGTGTGTAATGGATTTTAACAGAGTTTAATCAAATTTAATAATCAAATTTATTAAATTCTATAAAATATCGATAAATTCAATAGAGCATTAATGAACTTTAACTGAGTTTGACAAAGTTTGATAATAGTTTCATCAAACAATGTAAAACATCAATAATATTTAACAAACTTTAATAAACTTTAACCTTGTTTTGTTAAACTTTATGAAACATCAATAATATTTAGGAAAGTTTAATGAGCTTTAAATAAGTCTTCATTGATTTCTATTAAACTTAATTAAAGTTCATTAAACTTGTTTAACGAACAGTAAGAGTTTAATGAGCTTTAATAGAATTTAAACTAGTTTAATAAAAATTTTATCAAAGTCTTTTGAATTTTGTGAAAGTTCATGAAACTATATGAATTTTAATGGAGTTTAGTAGAATTTAATGCATTTTAACATAATTTAATAAACTTTAACAAAAAATATTAAAAAATATTAAAAACTAATTACTTGGGCTTCACCCAAACTACTCTTAGAGAATCCTGTTGGGATGTCTTGTAAGACAAAGAAAGATGTTAGAGGGTGTTAGGGGTGGTCCAAACATAAACACTTTGACACTAAATTCAATAATAGGACTATGAGAAATGTATGGAGATAATTAAGAGCTTGTGTTCATAGGGTATGCATACCTATGTTTTTATAATTGAGCTTTGGTCAGGGTGCAAAAGGGGTGGTGTCCTAGGCCAAGATGATGGGGATTCTTGATTTAAGAAGTCTTTGTAGTAAATAAACATCCTCTTATTCTACTAAGATTTTTCCTTTGGTCCATACCCTATGGGGTCATATCATAGTTTGAATAGGTCTCCTACCTAAGTTAGGGTCCAATGTGGCAGATTTGTCAACTATGAAGTTTATCCCATGTTATGCTTCCTTAACACAAGTTCTCCCCTCAAGAAGAGGTGATGAGACCCATCAATCTTGTTTGCTTGGTCTTATATGCCTGCTTTCTTGGAACTTTATTTTTTGCGCTATAATCCTCGTGAAAAGTAGATTTGTATATTCTCATTAATGCAAATCTACGTACCATTGTTAAGGCAGGTTATTCTTAGCCACTATTGAATTCACTATGGAAACTTAATCTAAATGGGCTGTATAAGCTTCCGCTTGTCTCCTTATTTGCCATATGGTAGCAATATAAGGATATTTTAGAGATGGATCCACAGTGTTTCAATTCGAAAAATAATTCAAATTTGACTTAAGAGGTTGGATAATTAGGAATTTATTAAAGAAGAAGAAGTAAAATATAATTTCATTAAAATGTTGTAAATGTAAAGTAAAAGAAGATAATAAAAAAGAAGAAAAAGAAGAAGTAATGCATTATTTTGTAATAATTTTATTAAAATTTCTTTTGGTCCCCTATTTCTATCCCATTCAAATAAGCCATGAAGGCAGTTGCAAATTGCTTATGCATAAACCTGATATTTTTATGATATTTCTAAGATCTCGTAATGCTACGAGACGATTGGTACCCCTCTCGTGAAGTAATGGTGTATTGCAATTGACAGCGCCAGTATTCCAGTGATCTGGACTCCAGGCAGCTGGTGCATGAGGCATAATGATGTATAGATTGGGTGCAAAATACCTCTCCATCCCGACATAATCCCTGTCATGAAAGTGGCAGGGGAATAAAGGATGTCTGTTTTATTATTTCATACAATGCAAGAATGGTAAGGCTTTTGAGTGTTTGTATTTAGCAAGGCTATTAGCTTAAATATCCATGCTTGTGAGTCGACAATGAATGTTACATATAAAAGGCTATTTTTATTAGGAATTTTAGGCTTCTTAAAATTTTATATCCATGAATTTGTTTGTTTTTATCTTTTACCTAGTTCTTAATTTCCTCTATATGGAAGGATTTTACCCGATTTTTCCTCCAAAAGGCATTTCTCTTTATGCCTTTTTATTTGTTTTACATTTTCTTCATCAGCATGCGAAAAACTGTACATTCAGTTGGCGTAGTTTTAGATAAATGTCTCGGGCAAATATGCTTAGCCTTGCCCAATTGACCTTGCCATCACATGCAGTGAAAAATACGAGGCAATTGGCATTCACATGAAACTAACTGCATTATTGTTAAATATAGAATGATCCAAGAATAATTTTGCAAACCATGCACCATCAAACGCGCAACATGTGACAATATTTGAAATAAATAATATGCTACTATCTAGGCTCTTCATGAGACTCCTAAATTCCTAATCTTATATATGATCCAATGGCGCCATACTGATCATGAACTGATCAATCTTCTTGTCATTAGGTTCACTGGTACTCTTAAAGGCTGGTGGGATAACCAACTCACTAATGAACAAAAATTAAAAATTTTAAATTATTATAAAAGACTCCAAAGGAAAATTAATCTTAGATGAAGACGGTAAACCACAACAAAATGTTGTAGCCACCTTAATCTTTACAATCGCTAAATATTTTATTGGCACAACTAATAAAATTGAAGAAAATAATTCCAAAATCTTACAAAATATTAAATATCGAAGATTATCAGAATTTTGCTATTACAAAGATACATTTTTTATCTCGTATAATGCAAAGATCTGACTGTAATCAAACTTACTGGAAAGAAAAATTCATCTTGAATCTCCCTCCTTACTTTGCAACCAAAATACAGGAAAGAATAACAGATCAAAATCAGGGTATAATCCCATATGATAATCTTACTTATAGAGACTTAATCTCTACAGTCAATGACGTAACTTTCTATAATGATTTAAAACAAAGGAACAAACGAAAATAGAATCCAAATATTCTAAATATCAAATTGGATTATTCTATGAACAATTTCGTTCTGAATGCTCCACATTAAAATATAAAAAACACAAATACAAATCATCTAAAAAGCAATTTCATGAAGAATTTAATAAGTATAATAGATATCATAAAAATATAATATCACCAAAAAACCATCTACATCAAATAAAAATTATAGAAAATCTACACACATATGTTTTAAATGTGGAAAGCCTAGATATTATTCAAAACAATGCCCAAAAAAACTTTAAGCAAAAAGAAAAACTTAAAAGAAAATAAATCAAATCCAAATCAACGATAATGACATAGAAGAATCATTAAAATCTC
Source organism: Pouteria campechiana (assembly GCA_036873735.1). Lineage (NCBI taxonomy): Eukaryota > Viridiplantae > Streptophyta > Magnoliopsida > Ericales > Sapotaceae > Pouteria > Pouteria campechiana. The sequence continues at coordinate 13,594 of JAYJMB010047848.1, forward strand.
AATTGATGAAAATCTTAATTGAAACAGATTTAGAGTCCTCTACATCTCAAATTGAATCAACAGACTTTGAAAGAGAAATCAGTATAATCGAATCTGATGATGAATCATCAGACTCTTCATATCACATCTGTATGATAACTAAAGATCAACAAGATCTTTTTGATTTTGCTTCAGAAATTGAAGATCCTAATCTTAAGTTATCCTACTTCCATAAAATAACACCAATGTTAGAATTTACACCTTTTAAATAAAAAAAATACCAAAACCAAGTAATAAATATGATCTAAAAGAAATACTAAAACCTTTAAACAAATCAAAGAAGACAACAACTCAAAATCTTCAAAAACAAATTAATGATCTAAAGGAAGAAATATCTTCTATGAAAAAAGATCTTTTCTCCCTAAAACAAAATAACCAAATAACTCTTGTAGAAGATTCATACTCAGAATTAGAATTAGAAGAAAACAACAACTCTAAAAATGAACAAACTTCTAGTTTAAGAAGTTATCTTAAAAAAACCACTCAAGTAGCTATCCAAAAATGGTATATTGATATGCATTTAAAAACCATAGAATCATTTCATTTAAAAACTAATGCATTAGTAGACACAGGTGTAGATTCAAACTACATCCAAGAAGGGCTGATTCTAACAGCTTGTTATGAGCCAACTAAAGAATCCTTAAAAGGAGTGGGAGGACAGCTACTCTATGTCCAATACAAATTATCTAATGTCGATTGCCTATTCGACATGCTTATTGTCAATACGAATGGAACGTAATGCCATTTGGTCTTAAGAATGCTCCTTTCAAATTTTATAAAATTATGAATGACATTCTTAACCAATATATATCTTTTTTCATTGTCTACATTGATGATATTTTAGTGTTTAGTAAATCTCTTGATGGACACTTTAAACTTCTTAACACAATCCTATGGTAGTTTGTTCAAAATGTATTAATTGTCTCTAAAACCAAATACATTCTTTATCAACCTAAAATAAGATTTCTAGGCTATGAAATCTATGACAACGCACTTAAACCAATCCAAAGGAGTCTAGAATTTATAGAGAAATTCTAGATAAAATCATAGATAAGAATCAGTTTCAAAGATTCCTTAGAGCTTTGAACTATGTCTTTGATTCTTATGAACATGTAAAAATCATAGAAAAACCTCTTTACAAAATATTAAGAAAGAATCCAGTTCCTTGGACTGATGAGCATACAACCATAGTTCAATGAATCAAACACGAGGTTAAGAGCCTGCTACTCTTACATATCGTAGACTAAAACCTTCCCAAAATTATAGAAATAGATGCCTCTAATATAGGCTATGGAGGTATCCTCAAATAGAAAAATAAAAATGGCAAAGAAGAACTTATCAAATATCATTCTAGAGTTTGGCATGACACCCAAATCAAATATCTTACTATCCAAAAAGAAGTCTTGAGCATCATCAAATGCTTTCACAAGTTTCAATCTGATTAATTAAATTAACAATTTTTACTCTGTATTGATTGCCAATTTGCTAAAAGCCTTTTAGAAAAAGATGTCAATTTTTTTAGCTAAACAGATTTTTGCTAGATGGCAAGTATTACTTTCAATATTTGATTTGAAAATTGAATTTATTCCAAGAAATTCAAATAACTTTGCTGATTTTCTCATGCAAGAATTTATATTAGAGGACTATGAGATGCCTCTAACATCTCAAAACCAATCTAGGCCTCAGACCTGCTCTTTGGCTAAAACAATCACCCTTTCTTCACCTTCTTGGGTTTCTATAGTTGAGAAGATGATCACGAAGCCCAGTCTTAGAAAGAGGCCCAAAAGCATAAAGCCTCTTCCTCTCAAACCACCTAAATGAGTGAATCCACAATCTCGGAGCTCATCAAGCTCAACCCACAACTCAACGACATTGAACCCATCAAGTCTTTAGTTGGTAAGATCAAAGACAAAGCCCATATCCCTCTACTATCAATCAAACTAGTTACTCCAGTCAAACTTCAATCAACCAACCAAACCATAATTAACTTGGCAAAAAAGTCAAAGGAAGTAGTATCATCTCCTACTACCCTTAACTAAAGTATACCAAAGGTAAAATCTATGTATTTTACCAAACTAGATGATATTCAATGAATCCGCTTATTGGAACTAGAATATGATTTCTCTTTAGATACAGATTCTGTTGCAACTTTAATATTCCCAGAATCACATTGGAATCCACCCTTTGATATTTTAAAAATCTAAAAGTTTTACGAATTTATCTTGGTGGATACCAAATCAGTTAAAATTAAACATTACACTACTAAGGATGATAACAGTGTAATTGCTTATTCAACTTGCAAACTTATATCACCAACAGATTTTGGCAGGATTTTAAAAATCAAAAAATTTTCAAAAAACTTCAATCCACCCATCTATACCTACTGGGATTACCAACAGGCATGTTATAGATGATTTTACATCCAAAATCGAACTTTCAATCATTCATGGATGATCTTTTTCAAAAAAGATACCAATTTCCATCTTCCCCTTTAGTTTGCAAAATGGTGGGAATACTTTGGTGTTATCTATGAAATCTTTTCTACATTTGTGGTATAAGGATTTAATTATTTTATTTCAAAATATGCTTTAAAGTAACATGAACTTGTCTTCCAAAAAATTTGCATTTTCTGCATAAAATTCAAACTTGCATGAATTTGCAAATGCGAGTTTTGCTTTTAAGCCAATTAGAAACCCTTTCCAGCATCTGTTGCTAGGGTTTACAAAGTTAAACAGTGGGACACATATAATGCCTCTGCGGCCTGCCTCACCAATGTTAAAAAGTTTCTCAATCAAGCTCCTTCTAAGCGTAGGCAGTCTTACGTTGAGGAAGCTAAGGAGAAAATTCACTTAGCCTCTCAAAAGACAGCCATTTAAAATTGGCTCTTCATGGCCAAATCACTAGAGGATCTCATGAAGGTTCTCTCCCAGATCCAATCAGAGCTCTCCCCAGCTTCTTCTAACCATCATGTTTCTCTAGCTAGGTCAAAGGCCGAGTTAGAAGCCTCCACTAAGGACTATGCATAGGAGAATGAAGACACTCTGAGACTCACTGATTCACAGTATCATGTACCGATGGAACGCGAAGCCCCTTAGGATATGCCTTGGATTCCTTTCTCATCATTGGTTAATGGACTGACACCATGTCCACGTGTCTCAACACATGCCTTTGTGCACTGAAAGTCATTTTGGATTTTTCTAGAAGAATCTGCTTTTCAGTGGAAAAGCAACTGCAAAGTCAACAGGTCTAGCATTTTTCTTTGCTTATACAAAGCCACCTCCTCAAGATAGAAGGTAGAAGACCCTTGGAGTCCCTCTTTTTTTTCAGCTGGTGCTTTCTCTCCTCTATAGATGAAGAAACCTTTGTTTTCCTTTTCCCAATCTTTGTAAACAAACCTCATCACTTGTAATCGATTTTTGTTAGAGAACCTAGACACCTCTTTGAGGTATTATCCTTTGCATTTTTGTTTTTCTTAATGACAATCATGGGGTAATTCCCCTTTTATATATTTCATGACTCTTGGTCTTTCTTTATTTACTTTGTTTTTATTGCATATTTGGTATCTTCATGCTAGGATACTTTTATACCCAGATTAATGTAATGCGATCCTCCCTTTCTAGTATCAAAGCTATGTTAATCTATGTATAATAAAGAAGAACATAAATGGTGATATCTAGTAAGAACATACTATTAGTCAGGTTGTTCATATTGAGGTGTTGAGGCCCTAAATCTGATCAAAAGTATCAATTAGTGTAGCCTAGCTGTGGGAGGTGTTTAGGCCAGAATGTAGGGAAAATTGGGTCTTGAATTATCCTCAATATTAAAATTCCTCAGTTAAATTGTAAAGTACCCTGATGAACATATGAATTTATCAAATGTTATCATTTTATATTCTTTGAGATTATCTCTTAGATTACTCTCTTTTATTCTAAAAGGTTATTACACCATTAACTTGTTATCATAAAATTATAATAATGTAATGATACCAAATGTAATACAAATTAAAGTAAATTTGAAAATACTTAGTCATTTGACATAGAAACTTTAGTCAAAATGTTAGAAAGAATACTAGCAATACATCAATTTCATCATCGTCATCTTCAACTATCAATAGTGAAACTCTCAATCTTAATAATCTAATGAATGATCTTTAAAATTGAAAAATCCCTAAAATCTCCCATGATTAGATATGGAAGAAAAAAGGAACTTTCCAATTAAAAAAATTACATAACTAAAATAGAAGAGAAGACTATTCCTCTTTCTTCTCTCCAATCAATGATGCAATTAATCTCAAAGTCTTTATTAAAAGAACAAAGAAAGAAATACCCTTACCTGCCTGTCTCCTTATTTGCCATCTGGTAGCAACCTAAGGATATTTCGGAGATGGATCCATATAGTTTTAATTCGAGAAATAATTTAGATTCTAATTAAAAGATTAGCAAAATTACTTCAGGAGATTGAACTCCTTAAAGTTCAATACAAGTTGTTGAGTCTATATGTATAGCTTCAATGAGGCTAATGAAGTGTTTGCTAGTTTTGGAGTAAGAGAAGAACTCAGAAAGAAAATTAGAGAGATCTCTAAGCTAAGAGAGAAAGCAAGAGAGGTTTGTTATATTCCTTGAAAATTATTACCACTAATAGAGGAAGTGAGAGAGAAAACTAGAGAGTGTTGGTTCCCAAAGTATGGCTTAACCCAAGAGAGGAGGAGTGAATTGGGTATATAAAAATTCATTCCTTAATTCCTTATTAGACCATTTCCCTCTTTTCATGATTGTGTGTAATGCATTATAAGATAAATAATGAAAATAGTAAAGTGCATGAAAGATAAATCAAGCAAAAAAACACACATAGATAACATAATTTTTATAATGGTTCGGAAACCCCGTCCCTACATCCACTCTTCCAAGAGCACACACTGATTATGCCTTGGGTTCTGATATATCCCATATAATGGAAATACAAAGTGCTCCCAGCACTCTTTTAGATTTCAGCTCTAGGGGGCGTAAGCAAGTGTTCCCAACACTCTTTTGGTTTCACAAGCTCATCAGGAAACTCACTGGTTTCTAAGATCACCAGCAAACTTGATAGTTTTCTAAAAATCACTAACAACTCTCTGGTTTTCAGATTAACTAGAAAACTTATACATTTTTACAAAGTGTTACAATGAAGCATAGGGGAAGATATGATCTTTTATAACTCTAACAACAAGGAGAGATATTTCCAAAAAGTAAAAATAATGCCATAAAGATTTGCATATTAAAGCTCATGCAAGATACATGATGATTTAAGCCCTTGGCCATGGGTGGAAGTATTTACATAGGATTTAGCTCATCTAAAAAATATTCCTTCACCACCTTTGAATTGTCTCATCTCTTCTTCTTAAATAGATCCCTTGAAAACTTGACCGTTAGAGGAATATGATCTTCATTAAATGCAGAGACGAAAGTAGATGAGAATAAAATAAATGTAGAAGACCGTTCTAATAATCTCCCATTTGAAAATAAGTCTTCTAATTAATTCTCATATGTTTAGAGCCGTTCTATAGTGCCGACCTTGACGTAGAAGAAGGTGAATAGCTAGTTTAGGCAACTAATGAATGAGAAGATGCTACAACTCTGACTTCATTCATGGTTTTGGAAAGAAGATAATAAATTCTGACAAATTCAGCTGCTTTACTTTGACCGGTGCTTTATTGTATTTGTTTGAAGTTAATATCAAACAAAATCTCTTTCCAGCTAGACAGACTTCTCTTCGTCTCCTACTTTATCCATAGTTGATTCTAGACGAAGTTGAGCTTCTTCATTTTTAGGCAAATGTGTTTTGCTCACTGAACTTCTTCTTCCATCTGTTGCCTTTTCATCATTTCTTTGGATAGTATGAGATTTCAAATAAAGAATTCAGATTGACATCTTTGAGTATATTTTGAAATCTATGAAATTCAAATTTTCTAAAATGTGGCAGATGGTTAGAGCAAATATCTACAGTCCTGTACTTGGAAATTTGAATGGTTTCTTGATGTTTGATTCTTGTTTAGCACTTAGAACACTCAAGCATTTTGTTCTCCTTCAATGGATTGTATGTTTCTATCATCCAGAAAGGTTGTGGACTACTTGAATGAATATTATTGTAAAATCTAACTTCTATAGAGTGTTGAAACTTTGATATTTAAAAATAATAAATTTTTCCTATAGCACATTACTATAGCAGATCACTGTAGCTCTGCTTTGTCTAAAGTAAGTAGCAAATGAATTAGCTTTGTCTTTTGGTTACTATAGCAATATTACTGTAGCATGGCACCGCTTTGTCTATTACTTCGTTTGCTGATCGCTTAAAGCTTTGTTTGTTGTACTATAGCAGAGTTACTGGAGTGTCATTACTATAGCAGATTATTACAATAGATTACCATAGCACTTTATTTGTTACTTCATCTGCTAATTACCTAAAGCTTTGTGTGTAGATTACTGCAGCAAGTTACTATAGCAGCGAACCTGCACTTGAAAATTTTTGCACTTTGCTCATATTGTTAACTTGACATTTTTCATTATAAATTAGAATAATTTTATCTACATATAATACACATAAGTTAGAGTATGGATAAATTATTTATGCATAATTTCTTCTTCATGTAAAGAATATATTCTATGAAGCACACTTATCAAAATATGTTTATCTCCACATGATTTTCACAAGTTGTAGAATATGGATAAATCACATTATAATTTTTATTATATTTTCTATTGTAAATCCATATGAAATTTACATAAGTTGTAAAGCATGAGTATGTATTTTAAATCATGATTTTGCATCTATAAGCTCATTTAGGCACTCATTGTTCTTTATTCAAGAAGATATTTCATTAAAACACTTTTAACATATGATCCAAGGCATGATAAACAAGGTTGAAAATAATATGGATCAATATGATTTCTCTTCTAGACTTATATCAAGATGTATATGCTTTCATAAATGATATTCCAACAGAGCAAATATATTTCAAGCATATCTTTTTACATTTCAAGCTTTCTATACTAAAAGCATCATTAGCATAAATTAAGTTTTAAGATAAATTTTGTTGTCATCAAAATCATACAATAATCTCAATAGAGAGATCTTTGGGCTAAGACGGGAAGCAAGAAACGAAACAAAAGAGGCCTCTAGGCCAAGAAGTGGGAGAGAAGACTAGAGAGGTCTCCAAGTCAAGAGAGAAAGCACAAGAGGAAGCTAAAGAGGTCAATCACACTTGCTCTCTATGTGGGTGTTTCGAGTTACATTGACAAAAGAAATACTTAATGCCCACAAAGGAAGCACAAGAATTCTATTAAGATCTTTGCAATGATAATATTCAATAGCGGAAGTGAGAGATAACCATAGAGGTGGTCTGGCCTGCTTACATCAACAAAGGAAATGATAGAGGTCTGTCATCCTAATGGTCATTTTATACTGATTTTTAAAAAGGCATTTCATTACTATTTCTTAATGATTTCTCTCCAAACGATCATAAATCTTTCTCATTGAAGAGAAGAAAGAATTTTTTGAGCAAAAAATGTTGCATTCAGAAGATAACTTAAAGCCTCCAAGTACATTCACTACATGGGCCTTAACTTTCAATCAAGCTTTAGCTACAACAAATCCAACTCGAGGACAGTCTAAAGTACTTTATTTTTATTGAATAATCTTTACATTTAAGCTTTAATTTATCTATATTTTAGCCTACATAAAGGCATTCCTTTGTACATGTTTATTTTTAGTTTGATTTTGAGATTTCTACTACAAGGAAGGGTCATCCCTGTAACAGTATTATATTGAAAGAGTTTTTTGGTAAGATTAGTAAAACTAAGTGGTGTTGTAAGAGTTCTTGATGATTTCAGAAAAAAATCAAGGAAAGTGTGATTCCATGGTAGATAGTGGAACATAAGGTTGAGATATCTTGGAGACTAGAGTAAGAGCAAAGTTGGCCCGAACTACTATATTTTTTGTGTAATTATTATTATGTTTGATTTTGTGCTTTCACTACTATTTCATTCTTGCTTTTGTATATTCATTTAGTTTTCTAATCTTGTTTGGTTTATGGTTTGCCATACATAATATTTTAGGTTTATCAATTGATATTAGAGTAGGGCTCTATTCTTTAAATTTGAATTTCATAAATTTAGAGATCCTAAATGGTAAATGAATTTTGTAGAATCATGGAGGGTCAATCAACTATTAAACTATCTTATTTTGATGAGGAGCATTATAGCTACTAGAAGTTAAGGATGAAAAAAATTTTAATTGCTAGTAGCTATAAATTGTGAATAATTATAAAGGATAGAACATTGAATTCCACCTCAATAAAGTGTAATTGGACTAATGAGAAAATTAGAGCAATTTAGTTAAATATTAAAGCAATGAATACTCAATTTTGTGCCATCTTTCTTTGTAAATTTGAAAAGATTTCTTTATATGATACTATAAAAGATATTTAGAACTATTTGTGGGCAGCTTATGAGGGGATAAGTCAAGTGAAGAAAACTAAAATCAATTTTCCTATCCATGAATATGAAATGTTTTGCATTTCCAAGGGTGAATATTTTCTAAAATATTTTCTAGATTTTCAAAACTTATTAATAGTCTAAATAGGTTCTTCTTGCTCTTAATAGATAAATAAGATCTTGAGGTCTCTTCTAAAGGAATGGATGCCAAAAGTTATTTCAATTAAAGAAACCAAAGACTTAAATAAGATGATAGTTGCAGAATTGATGGGTTCAATATTAACCTACAAGATTTAGAAGGAGGAGAAAGAAAGAATGAAAAAGATTATACTTGGACTAATGATAAGTCATGTAGTGAGGAGGAGAAAGAAAATACAAATTTTGTAATGTCTCTTACTATGATAATTAGGAATTTGGTAAAGAAGAAGAAGAAATAAAATACAAATTCATTAAGAAGGAAAAGAAGAAGAAGAAGTAATACATGAGGAAGGCAATTGCAAATTGCTTATGCATAAACTTGATATTCTCATGATATTTCTAAGATCTTAATGCCACAAGATGATTGATACCCCTCTCGTGAAGTATATGGCATACTGCAATTAACAACACTAGTATTTTAGTGATTTGGACTCCAAATAGCAGGTGGGTGAGGCATCAATGATGTATAGATTGGCATGCGAAAAACTCTACACTTAGTTGCCGTGGCTTTAGATAAATGACCCGGGCAAACATGCTTAGGGTCTTTTTGGCCTGACAGTGAAATTTAAGCTATTTATTAATCTTGATTAGTAAAAAGCCCATTCCCACTAGGAGAAAAAAGCTCCGAATTGGAGGTTCTATGTATACGCTAAAAACCAGCTTTTATAATTTTTAAAAAGCATGGTACATTCTAGCCAAACACCAAGTTTTTAAAGGGGAAGCACTTTCTACAGTGTGAAAGTGCTTTCAACTCATGGAAACGAAGGGCCAAACAGGCCCTTAGCCTTGCCCAACTGACCTTACCATGACATGCGGTGAAACTTACTACTTTTATAGCAAACCAATGCACTTAGTTTTCATGTGCTATCCTGTGCCACACACATGGTTCACGTCATTGCCGCATTTTAAATCATGTTGCCAGTTGAGTTTCATTCTTTCCATTTGAGCCTTTGCAGGCTACTTCACATTTGTTGCCAATCCAAGCGCTTCAAGTAGCCTAATCATACAACCGCTCATGCCTATTGGCCACCACTCCAACTTTTATCGAGCAAAGAACCCAAAAGCATGGTGATTATTGTGCCAACTCTCTCCAAAAGCAAGCAAAGTTACCAACCTAAAAGTCTATAATACATATGGTTCTAGTATAAGAAAATAGAATTTAAGAGCAATTTTCAAAGTTTTATATAAATAAGCAACTTGAGAAGGTTATTTAGATAATTTTTAAATTTTTAAATATTAATAATATAGTACAATATAGAGTTGAAGTGTATTTTAAATACTAAAAAAATTAAACAAAATGATTTTAACCAAGTTTAATCAAATTTAATAATCAAATTTATTAAATTCTATAAAATATCGATAAATTCAATAGAGCATTAATGAACTTTAACTAAGTTTAACAAAGTTTGATAATAGTTTCGTCAAACAATGTAAAACATCAATAATATTTAACAAAATTTAACCTTGTTTTGTTAAATTTTATGAAACATCAATAATATTTAGGAAAGTTTAATAAGCTTTAACTAAGTCTTAATTGACTTCTATTAAACTTAATTAAATTTCACTAAACTTATTTCATAAATAGTACAAAGTTTAATGAGCTTTAATAGAATTTAAACTAGTTTAATAAAATTTTTATCAATGCCTTCTAAATTTTGTGAAAGTTCATTAAACTCTATGAATTTTCATGGAGTCTAGTAGAATTTAATGCATTTTAACATAATTTAATAGACTTTAACAAAAAATATTAAAAATTATTAAAACTAATTACTTTGGTTTCACCCAAACTGCTCTTAGAGAATCCTATTGGGATGTCTTGTAAGACAAAGAAAGATGTTAGAGGATGTCGGGGGTAGTCCTAGCATAATCACTTCGACACAAAATTCAATAATAGGACTATGAGAAATGCATGGAGATAATGGAGAGCTTGTGTTCATAGGGTGTGCATACCTATGCTTTTATAATTGAGCTTTGGTCAGTGCGCAAAAGGGGCGATTTCATAGGCCGAGATGATGAGGATTCTTGATTTAAGAAGTCTTTGTAGTAAATAAACATCCTCTTTTTCTACTAAGATTTTTCCTTTGGGCGATACCCTATGGAGTCATATCATAGTTTGAATAGGTCTCCTACCTAAGTTAGGGTCTGATGTGGCAGATTTGTCAACTATGTAGTTTATCCCATGTTATGGTTTCTTAACACCAGTTCTCCCCTCAAGAAGAGGCGATGGGACCCATCAACCCTATGCACTTAGTCTTCTATGCCCACTTTCTTAGAACTTTATTGTTTGCGCTATGATTATCGTGAAAAGTAGATTTGCATATTAGCATTAATGCAAATCTATGTACCATTGTTAAGGTAGGTTATTCTTAGCCACTATCAAATTCACCATGTGCCCAAGCTTTTCTGATGTATGGAAACTTAATCCAAATGGGTTGTATAAGCTTCCACCTGTCTCTTTATTTGCCATATGGTAGCAACAAAAGGATATTTTAGAAATGGATCCATAGAGTTTCAATTTGAAAAATAATTCAAATTTGATTTAAGAGGTTGGATAATTAGGAATCTGTTAAAGAAGAAGCAAAATATAAATTCATTAAAATGCTGTAAATGTAAAGTGAAAGAAGATATTGAAAAAGAAGAAGTAATGCATTATTTTGTAATGATTTTATTAAAATTTCTTTTGGTCCGCTATTTCTATCCCACTCAAATAAGCCATGAAGGCAATTGCAAATTACTTATGCATAAACCTAATATTTGCACGATATTTCTAAGATCTCGTAATGCCATGAGACGATTGGTACCCCTCGCGTGAAGTATATGGTGTACTGCAATTTACAGCGCCAGTATTCTAGTGATTCGGACTCCAGGCAGCTGATGCTTGAGGCATAATGATGTATCCATTGGGTGCAAAATACTCCTCCATCCCAACACAATCCCTATCACGAAAGGGGCGGGGGAATAAAGGATTTCTTTTTTATTATTTCATCCAATGCAAGAATTGTAAGGCTTTTGAGTGTTTGTATTTATCAGGCTATTAGCTTAAATATCCATGTGTGTGAGTCGACAATGAATGTTATATATAAAAGGCTATTTTTATTAGGAATTCTAGGCTGCTTAAATTTTATATCGATGGATTTTTTTTTTCTTTTACCTGGTTCTTAATTTCCTCTATATGGAAGGATTTTACCTGGTTTTTGCTCTGAAAGGCATCTCTTTTATGCCTTTTTATTTGTTTTACATTTTCTTCATCAGCAAGCGAAAACCTAGACATTCAGTTGGCATGGTTTTAGCTAAATGATTTATTAGCATGCTAATAAATTGGATCCAAATAAAAGGAACAAGCTAAAATAGAATCCGAATATTCTAAATATCAAATTGGATCATTCTATGAACAATTTGGTTCTGAATGCTTGACATTGAAACATAAAAAACACAAACACAAATCATCTTAAAAGCAATTTAATAAAGAATTTAATAAGTATAAAAGATATCATAAAAATATAATATCACCAAAAAACAATCTACAGCGAAAAAATATAGAAAGTCTACCCACGTATGTTTTAAATGTGGAAAGCCTGGACATTATTCAAACAAATGCCCAGAAAACTTTAAGCAAAAAGAAAAACTTAAAAAGAAAATAAATCAAATCCAAATCAATGATAATGACATAAGAGAATCATTAAAATCTCAATTAATAAAAATCTTAATTGAAATAGATTCAGAATCCTCTACATCACAAATTAAATCAACAGACTCTAAAAGAGAAATCAAAACAATCGAATCTGGTGATGAATCATCAAATTCTTCGTATAACATTTGTATGATAATTAAAGATTAGCAAGATCTTCTAAATTTTGCTTCATAAATTGAAGATCCTAATCTTAACTTATCATACTTCCATAAAATAACACCAATGTTAAAATCTACACCTTCTGAGTCAAAAAATACCAAAATCAAATAATAAGTATGATCTAAAAGACATACTAAAACCTATAAACAAATCAAAGAAGATAATAACTCAAGATCTTCAAAAACAAATTAATGATCTGAAGGAAGAAATATCTTCTATGAAAAAAGATATCTTCTCCCTAAAATAAAATAACCAAATAAATCCTGTAAAAGATTCAGACTCAGAATCATAATTAGAAAAAAATAATAACTTTGAAAATGAATAAACTTTTAATACAAGAACTTATCTTAACAAAATCACTCAAGTAAAAGTCCAAGAATGGTATATTGATATCCATTTAAAAATCACGTAATCATTTCATTTTGAAAACTTTTACTTTAGTAGACATAGGTGTAGATTCAAAATACATTTAAGAAGGGCTAATTCCAATCGACTATTATGAGCCTACTAAAGAATCCTTAAAAGGAGCTGGAGGACAACCGCTCTATGTCCAATACTAATTATCTGATGTCGAATGCCTATTCGACATGCTTACTATCAAAACTCCATTTGTTCTAGTTAAAAATCTTCATAACAAAGTAATTGGGAACCCCATTATTCAACAAAGAGAAACATCTAAGTTATTTAAAAAATAATTTAGAAACTAAAAGACTTGAGGATCAACTCCACCAAACTAGAAATTAAAAATAAGATAAAATATTATAAGACCAAATTTCTTGATCATGTATGAGCAGAAATTTCACATGCTTTCTGGAATCAAAAATAACATGTGCTAAATCTCTCATACAAGGAAGGCTTTAGTGAAGCTAAAATTCTCACTAAAGCTTGACCTATCCAGATAAATCATGAACTTTTGGTTCATTGCCAAAATGAAATCGCAGACCTAAAACAAAAAGGTCTAATACGTGATTCAAAATCTTCCTAGTCTTGTACAACATTATATGTTCAGAAAGTCTTTGAAATAAAATGTGGTGTACCAAGATTAACAATAAATTATAAGCTATTAAATCAATCTCTAAAATGGATAATATATCCAATTCCAAATAAAAGAAATCTTCTGCATTGACTCACTGGTGCTAAAATATTTTCTAAATTTGACATGAAGTCTGGATTTTGGCAGGTTCAGATTTCAGAAAAAGATAGATATAAAACTGCATTTACTGTCCCGTTTGGACAATATGAATGAAATGTAATGCCATTTGGTCTTGAGAATGCTCCTTTTAAATTTTAAAAAATTATGAATGATATTCTTAACTAATACATGTCTTTTTTCATTATCTACATTGATGATGTTTTAGTATTTTAATAAATCTCTCAATGAACACTTTAAACATCTTAAGTCAATCCTATGGCAGTTTGTCCAAAATGGATTAGCTATCTCTAAAACCAAATACATTCTTTATCAACCTAAAATAAGATTTCTATGTTATGAAATCTATAACAATACACTTAAACCAATCCAAAGGACTTTGGAATTTATAGAGAAATTTTTAGATAAAATCACAGATAAGAATTGGCTTCAAACATTCCTTGAAGCTTTGAACTATGTCTCTGATTCATATGAACATGTAAAAATCATAGCAAAACCTCTCTACAAAAGAAAAGAAAGAATCTAGTCCATTGGATTAATGAGCATATAGCCATAATTCAACGAATCAAACCCAAGGTAAAGAGCCTGTCACTCTTACATATCATAGAATCAAACCTTTCAAAAATTGTAGAAATGGATGCCTCTTATATATGCTCTGGAGGTATCCTCAAATAGAAAAATAAAAATGGCCAAGACGAACTTATCCAATATCAATCTGGAGCTTGGAATGACATCCAAATCAAATATTCTACCATCCAAAAAGAAGTCTTAAGCATCATCAAATGCATTCACAAGTTTCAATTTGATTTATTAAATTAGTAATTTTTACTTCATATTGATTGCCAATCTGCTAAAAGCCTTTTAGAAAAAGATGTCAAAAAATTTTCAGCTAAACAGATTTTTGCTAGATGGCAAGAATTACTTTCAATCTTTGATTTCAAAATTCAATTTATTCTAGGAACTTCAAATAACCTTATTGATTTTCTCACGCAAGAATTTATCTTAGAGGACTATGAGATGCCTCTAATATCTCAAAACCGATCCAGGCCTCAGACCCACTCTTTGGTAAAAACAATCACCCTTTCTTCACCTTCTTTGGTTTCCTCACCAAAGGTAAAATCTAAGTATTTTACCAAACTAGATAATATACAACCAATCAGCTTATTGGAACTGGAATATGATTCCTCTTTGGATCGAGATGCTGTAGCAAATTCAATCTTCCTAGAAACACATTGGAATCCACCCTTTGATATTTTAAAAACCCAAAAATTTCATGAATTTATCTTGGTGGATACCAAATCAGTTGAAATTAAACATTACATAACTAAGGATGATAATAGTGTAATTGCTTATTCAACTTGTAAAATTTGCAAAATTATGGCCCCAATAGATTTTGGTAGGATTTTAAAAATTAAAAATTTTTTAAAAAACTTCACCCATTTATACCTACTGGGATTACCAACAGGCATGACATAGATTATTTTACATCCAAAATCCAACTTTTAATCATTCATGGGTGATCTTTTTCAAAAAAGATACCAATTTTCATCTTCCCCTTTGGTTGACAAAATGGTGGGAATACTTTGGTGTTATCTATGAGATCTATCCTACATCTGTGGTACAAGGATTTAATTATTTTATTTCAAAATATGCTCCAAAGCCATATGAACTTATTTTCCAAAAAATTTACATTTTCTGCATAAAATTCAGACTTGCATGGATTTGCAAATGGGAGTTCTACTTCCAAGCCAACCAGAAACCTTTTCCAGCATCTCTTGGTAGGGTTTACAAAGTTAAATGATGGGACACATGCAATGCATCTATGGCCTGCTTCACCACTATTAAAAAAATCCTTAATCAAGTTCCTTTTGAGCATATGCAATCTTACATTGAAGAATCTAAGGAGGAAATTCACTTAGCCTTTCAAAAGATAGCCATCCAAAATTGACTCTCCAAGGCTAAATCACCAGAGGATCTCATGAAGGTTCTCTCCTAGATCCAATCAGAGCTCTCCCTAGCTCCTTCTACCCATCATGTTTCTCTAGCTAAGTCAAAGGCCGAGTTAGAAGCCTCCATTGAGGATGATGAATAGGAGAATGAAGACATTCTAGATATCATTGAGTCACAATATTGCATACTGATAGAATATGAAGCCCCTTAGGATCTACCTTGGATTTCTTTCTTATCATTGGTTGATGGACCGACACCCTATCCATGTGTCATAACACATGCCTCTGTGCGCCAAAAGCTATTTTAAAGCTTTCTAGAAAAATCTACTTTTCAAAAAGCAATCGCAAAGTTAAAACGTCTACAGAGACCTATCTGAAATTTTTCCAATCACAGAGCAAATAGTGGAGATTCTCACACTTCTCAATCATGAAGCATCTTTCTTCGTCTATATGAAGCCACCTCCTAAAGATAGAAGACAGAAGACCCCCGGAGTCCTACTTTCTTTTCAGCTAGTACTTCCTCTCCTCTGCAAACGAAGATACCTTTGTTTTCCTTTTCCCAATCTTTGTAAACAAACCTCATCACTTGTAATCAATTTCCGTTGGAGAACCAAGACACCTGTTTAAGGTATTATCCTTCGTATTTTTATTTTTCTTAATGACAACCATGGGGTAATTCCCCTTTTCTATATTCCGTGACTCTTGGTCATTTTATATATAGTTTGTTCTTATTGCATATTTGGTATCATTATGCTAGTATACTTTTATATCCAAATTAATGAAATGCGAGCCTCCCTTTTTAGTATAAAAGCCATGTTAATCTATGTATAATAAAGACAAAGATAAATAGTGATATCTAGTTGTATCAAGGACAAAAAATGAGGAAGAAATAATGTAAATGGAATGACATGACCGGAATTGGTCGCCTTTGGAATGAA
>JAYJMB010047859.1:0-30188 GCA_036873735.1 Pouteria campechiana
TAGGCTACCCATTTGGTGAATCATGTACCCAAATAAATTTTTCATCCATTCTTTTCATAATTTCATAATTTATTTTTCAATTAAATATGATTAAATTAAACTTTTATAGAACTTTCTGGTAACTTTGTTTTTTTTAGCTATCTACATGCAATTTTTGATCTTTCTTCACCTATGAATCATTGATTATTATATGTCCTCATCATCCTCACATCATATGTATTTTTAATCCATTTTTTCTATTTTTTTAATAATAAAATTTAATATTTTTCCTAATTTACACCTTTGGCATTCACCGCCTTAAATTTATTTTCTTTTTCACTTAAATGATTTATTTAATACACTTTAGTGTACCCAAACCTCATCCTCATGTTTATATTAATAATCCATTCAATTTCATAACTTTTTCATAATAATGTTCTCAAAAATTTAATTATACAATTTATCGATCTGGTAAAAATTACCGAAACTTTACAATAACAAAAATTTGCATTTTTAAAATTTTTCGGGGCCTTACAATAATGGAAGTGGAAGAATGACAAGGTACTAGACTTCTCACATGGACAACTTAAGGTAGAAGGAAGCGTGTGGAACTATTTCATCTATGCCAAGCTATTGCCCATGAACTATTTTTCAGATGTCACTCGAGAGAGGGTAATTCTATACCATGCAATACAAACAGGCCTTGCCATTAATGTAGGGAAAGTGATTGTGGGCTCCATCGTCTCCATCATTGCAAGATGTAATACTCGTGGCTTTGAGCACCCCTATCTCATCTATGAGCTGTGTTTGCAATCGGGTGTCCCCACGAGTGTCACAGTGGAGATCCAACATCCATGGCCTCCAATTACTTATGCAATGACCATATCCTTCGAAAAAAAAAGATAGCATAGGTGAACGGGTAGGGTCTTCTTCTCAACCAAACTCTTCCTAATAGGGACAAGCCGCATTCTCTTCTCACATTGACTCCAATGTTACTAATTTACGCAATTAGTTGGAAGAGATGTAGAAATCCAATTAGTGATGGCAATCCTCCATGACCAGAAGATTTGATTAGGATGTGTTAGAGCAAAGGCAACAATTTGGATACATGGTGGATTACACCAATGCCCTCACGACAATGTTCACCAACTGTACCTTGAATCAGGGAACTAGCTCTGTGGTTTTTCCTTCACCTCCCACATTTCCACCTTATCCCCCAACTTCTAAATTTGAGGAGTCCAAGGATGAAGAACAAGACTGAAGGCTGCTCCATTAGGGAAGTCCTCATTTTGGCTATTTTCTATTTCACATTGAGGACAATGTTAATTTAAAGTTTGAGGGTGTTGTCTGTCTAGTTAGTTTGTTTTTGTTGTATTCCTGCTTAGTGTTTCCTTAGGGTTATATAATGCTATTAAAAAATTTTGAAAAATTTGAACATTTATCAGGGGTACTTGTAAGAGACCAATGATATGAATATACAGTAATAGCAATGGCTTATGAAGAAAACAAAAGATGTCAACATATTTTGTGTGCTT
This sequence comes from Pouteria campechiana, assembly GCA_036873735.1. Lineage (NCBI taxonomy): Eukaryota > Viridiplantae > Streptophyta > Magnoliopsida > Ericales > Sapotaceae > Pouteria > Pouteria campechiana. Next base: position 1,515 of record JAYJMB010047859.1, read on the forward strand.
GACTTGAAAATTTAGCTTAATTACTTCAGATTCCTTACACACTTGATCACATAGCCATCTTTGTATGAATTCAGTGAGTATTAGAAATAGTTTAGGTGACTAAGTATGCATAACTTAGTATGAACTCTAGAACTCATTTCAATTATCATTTGAGGTAAAAATTAGGTGACATATCACTGAGAAAATGATTTAGGCATTCCTTGATTAGTTTGAGCCTTTCTAGCTAACTTAGTACATTTATCTCACTAGTGTCCCTATTGAGTATTAATGAAAGAAAAGCATATGCAGAGCATGTGAAAGACCACCATTCGATTTTTCTTTCTTTAGCCTTATCATCCATAGCCTTCTAGCCTTAAAAACCATGCTAACATATTAAAAGACAAATCTTATAAACATAGTTGATTAGAGAGGTGCAAAAGAAGAAAAGTTTAGGAAGGTTAAAAATAAAAGATGTTAAAAGTAGAAAAGGAAAAAAGAAAAAGGATGAATAAGGATTTATCCTTCATTTGGGGGGATCACATCTCCATGAATTGATAAGTTGTGGGGGGTGTGGTAGCATTAAAGCTCAAATTTGGGGGGATCACATTCCAAAGAATTCAAAAGAAACTAAATTAGGGGGTGTGATAGTAATACAGTCCATAAGAGGAAAAGAAGAGTAAAATGAAAATAAAACATCATGTATACATTGCAATCTCTCTTGATTTATGAATTTTTATTCCTTTTCTTTGTTAGCTAAGCCTAAGGATTTCTTACAAACACAACAAGATCTACTGATTTTCAGTGAGATGTTGACCAAGATGAGTGGAGAATGATGAGTGGAATGAGCATATGGGGTTCTGAATTGAACGTGTTTTACTTAGTTACATAAATTCATCTGAGTATGAAATGATTTGGACTGGAATAACTATAACTCTTTGCATAGACACTAGGAATCAAGAATAGACCGGATGATATTCAAGTTGAAATTCTAGATATACATGACATTTTCAAGTTTTCTTCTAAGCTACATTAACTCTCTTGAGGTCTTTGAAAGATGTAATGTTGCTTTGTGTTTTTCTTGAAAGTTTATTCTTTTTGTTTTGCTTAAGGACTAGCAAATTAATAAGTTTGGGGGTATTTCATAAGTGAATTTTAGTCACTTATATCAAGTATTGCTTAAGCTTATTAATTGTAGATTCTTGAGGAATTTATATGAAGTTCATGCATTTTTATGTGTCTTTAGGACAATGGAAGGTAGTGAAAATGGAGCAAAATAAAGGATTTGAAGTGGCAAAGAAGGCTGCAATTTGATGGCTTAAAGAAGACTCAAATGGAGGAAGCAAATTGGGCAAAAAAATGGGCAACAACATGGCACCATGGAGCCCAAAACTAGAGCCGCGATGCCATTCCATGCAACATGTAGCATCAGCTGGATAGAAATTTTGGCATTGCTGCGCTAGAAGGTAGCATCATAGTGCCAATGTGCTATAGTGCATGCATGCGAATTGCAACCTCCCTAATGTGTGCGATGAAAAGGATCTTAGAGAGCAATTTTGAGAGTTTTTAGGAGGACTTGGGGGACATTTTCTTGGTGCTTTTGGGGGGTTTTCTTAGAGGCTTTGAAGAGGAGAAAGGAAGGCTTTGGAGATCAAGAGGAAGAAGCTTCAATTCAGATCTCAAGGAAGAGCGTTAAGGGGGAGAATTACTATCACTTGATCTTCTAGTGTTTTCAATTTCTTTCATCCCTTGTATTTTGGATCTAAGTTTGGTTTCAAATTCTGAGAATGTTGAATGATTATTTTATGAATTTATTTTCAATCATGAGTAGCTAAATTCCTCCTATAAAGGGGAAATGAATCTTATGTGGATTTCATGGTGTGATCAATGAGTTCGATTATTGACTTTGTTATCAATTTATTTGTGATAATTTGTTATTAATTCTTTCAGTATACTGGTCATTTATCAATTGATTGAGTATTTAGGATTTGACACTCAAGAAAGGTAATCCTACATAGGATCTAGGCATCATGACATGGAATTCTAGATGACTTGGGAGAGCTTCTAGGTTCTATGAAATCACTTAAAAGAATTACAATCCTAGGGCATTCTTGATCTTTAGAATTTTATAGGGATATCGAAATTGGGTGGTTAGGAGTAGATACTTGACTCGGCACTCAGGAGAGGGAGTTGAGTGTATTGTCATTCTTGATTTATAAACCAATACAATGATCAAAATATAATGAGTTGAAAATACCTTGATTGAACCATAAGTGAAATCAATCATCTAGAGTTTTCCTACCTTGATTACTTCTCACCAAAGCTTGTCATTTCCATTTCTTATTCAATTCTTTGCTTCTTGACTCTCCAGATAAAATTAGGATTATTTTCCATGATAGCTAGTGATTAATTAGAATTTACAATCCTTATGGAGACAATACTTTCTCATCATTACATTATTAAACTTGACGCCATACACTTGCGGTAGATTTGCAGTTAGCACCTATGATTGCAGCAGAAGTTGAGGCACCTTTGACATATTGCTTGCCAATTTGAAGAATAAATCACTTGGCAAAACCCATATCGCTTACCACATTGCCTGGAGCACAACCAATATAGCAAACACCTATGATTCACCTAGAAATGGTTAATAAGATGAGTTTGGGAGAAACGATCAAAGACTGACCATAGTCGATACCACAACCACATGCGATATTGCTTGCAGAACCATAACTGATTATTGCAGCCGCATGCAATGTGCCTGTTGACTCCAATAGTCAAAAAATTTGAACATTGGAAAGCATTTAATGCACCCCAACTTCTTCTACCAGTCAAGATTTTAAGAAATCTATAAAAGGAGAAATGTTGGGACATTCAAGAGTGTTGAAGTGGTTATTAAATAAATCACTGAGCTTTAACCTTCATATTCTCAAGCAACCCAAGCAAAGGTACTCAACTTCTTTCATAATCTTTAAGGGCTTTTATCTACAACACAACGGGAAGACATTATTCTACTAAAGCGAGCTTTCACAAATCAAAAGACTTCCCTTGCACTTACAAAGAAGCACTCAAAACCACTATATATTATGCTTTCTATTTGTGATTGGTCTATTTGCTTACTCTTTATTTTTATTATACATTTTTTTGAAAATCATTTGAAAAGAGAGAATTTAAATTAACTAGGGTTCAAGCATGAAACTTTTATAAACCTAATTCACCCCTCCGCTCTTGGTTTAAGCTATGCCATATGGACCAACAAGTGGTATAAGAGTTGGATACATATATATTTGTAGAGATTCCAAATGGCCAACCTATGTTCTTCGTTCTTCATCCTATGTATTTGCCAAGGGATAATTGTCCATACGGTTGCCCCTATTTAATGGAATCAACTTCACATATTGGAAGTTGAGTATGAAATAATATATAATGGATAATGATATGGACTCTTGGAAAACCATTGAAATGGGGTATGTTGAACCTAACCCTCTTTAATTAGCCTAATTTTGATAATGAATGTAATTTAACAACTAAGTTTTGATTATGAGAAAACATGTGAGTGAAAAGTTAAGGCACTAACAAGTTACATTCCTAATTGATGTAGAAATAAATGAATAATCCAAGTAAGTACACCTTGGAAGTAACTTCAGAATGATGGACAACATAAACAAGTCCACATCAAATTGAAACCCACCATACTCAAGATTTTAGAGGAAGAATAACCAGTAAATGCTCCAAGAAGGATAATTCTGAACTTAGAAAAAGATTTTGGATGTACTGAGACACTTCTGAAATCAAGAGAAATAAATTCAGAAGATGCACTAGCAGTCAGAAGATCTGAAAGTCAAGTCTGAAAGCACAAAAGCCACATTTGAAAGCTTCAAGGTAACTTTAGAGGATGCTTCAGATAGTGGACACAAACTTTAGAGGTGAACTTCAAGTCTAAAGATCTCATAAGTTAAGTTCAGAAGTTGTTAAAGTTGTCAAAAGATTTGAAAGCTATGTCTAAAATCTTCAGAATAACTTCAGAGGAAGAACTCCATGCTTTAGAGGTCAGAAGGCATCATCAAAAGTTTATTTAGAAGTAAGGAAGTCCTTTAGAGGATACTTTAGATGTTAAACACAAGCTTCATAAGGAAAAATGTAGCCGTCAAAAATTAGTTACTAGAAAGAACTTCAAAACTTGAAAGACTAACTTTAGATGGTCTCAAGTGCATCGTTGGAACAAAGTTCAAACCAAGCCAAAGCTTAGAAGGTTCGAAAGAGAGCTTCAGAGGCTCTAAAATTTTATATGCTAATGGTAACTAACAAGGGACCCGACCTTCAGATGATCAGAAGCTTAACTTTAGAGGGTCTGAAGCATCCTTATAAGGTAGATAATATTGAGTGTGTGAAACATAATCTAAAATGGTTAGAAAATTGCCGTAAGTAATCATTAATGACTACAAGCTCTTTCAAGAGTATAAAAAGGGGATTCAAATCACTAGAAGAAGTAGCATTTGCATGAATTTAAAACAAGAATTTAAAAGACTTAAAATGTTCTTCCAAGTTTTAACTCTTATTGCGCAGAACTCAAAATTAAGATTCAAAGCTTGAATCTTCATTAAACTTCAAGGAGTTTGGACTTATTGTTGTCATTGTTAAATCATTTATTACCTAATATTTATTTATGTGCTAATTGCCAAGTAAGAGGCAATTACTCTGTATAATTAGTTACTACTTTATATTTCTGTAAGCAGGGGGCTTGCAGTGTGATAATGTTTATTACAACAAGTAGGAAAGACTTGCTGGGTTTGTAAGAGTTGGTTGGTGAGCTTGGAAAACCAACGTGTGTATTTGATTAGTGTATTGATCAGTGTTAATGGAACTTGAGTGCAGTAGGAAAAATTGACTTAGAGAAGTGGAGTACGAACTCAGGTTTGGCCGAACCACTATAAAAATCAATGTTTAAGTGTGTTGCATGATTCTCTTCATTTTATTTCAGCACCATTGTTTTAATTTGGCAAAAAATTTTAGAAGCTTAATTAACAACCCCCCCAACACCCCAACCCCACCCCTGAACTACCATAAGTACGGGACCAACAATTAGTATCAAAGCAGGCTTCACTTGTTATCTTTAGAAACTAAGCCATATAACCTATGAAGTGATCCCATAATAGCCAATTATTTCCACAACATATCAGCTGAGGAACAGTCTACAACTAGACACCCATTTTTTGATGAAACCAATTATGGGTACTGGAAAATGCTTACACAAAACTTTATGATTACCATAGATTACCAATTGTGGCTAACATTTAAAAATAGAAAATTTATCCTCAATACTAAAGATAAATATACTGCAAAGGATATCCAAGTAATAGAATGAGATGCTAAGCCAAAAAATTACCTCTACTGCACTCTTTACCCTTGAAAGTTTGAAAAGATTTCCTCTTAATATAAGACAAATTGCAAGTAGCACATGAAGGAACCAATTAAGTTAAGGAGTCCAAAATTAATATTCTTGTACAGGAGTATGAGTCCTTCTCCCTTAATGATTCAGAAACTATCTTTAACATGTTTGGCAGGTTTCAGAAGATCATAAATGGTCTGAAGAACCTTGGAGAAAAATACAATGAGCCCAAACTTGTCAAGAAAATCGTAAGATCTCTACCCAGGCATTGGATGCCTAAAGTCACTAATATTCAGGAAGCTAAAGACCTAGATAAATGACAATGGAAGAACTCATGGGTTCCTTTATGACCCATGAAGTACTAATGAGACAAAAGGTTCCAAAGGAACCAAAAAGAAAAAAGAATCATCACCCTTAGAGCAAAAATCTGAAGATGAAGACTCTCAAGAAAAGGCATCCACCAGTGGTGAAGAAGATGAAGAAATGACAATGATCACCAGAGGATTCAAGACAATACTTAACAAGAAGAAATTTAGAAGTAACTCCAAGAACTTTAGAAACAAGGACAAGAAGAAGGAAGTTCCAATATGCTACAATTGCAATAAGCCAAGGCATATGAAATTTGATTACCCTGGGCCAGATAAGAAATAAGGAGATCAAAAAAAGAAGAAGCATAAATCTTACTTTGATAAGAGAAATAACAACAATAATAGAAACAACAAGAGGTTTGAGAAAAAGAAGCAAGTAATGGTTGCTTGGGAGATGCTGGAAAACATGATGAATGAAAGCTCGAGTGAAATTGAGGAAGAACATGAAACATAAATTAGCACACTCCCACCAAGGAGAAGAAATTAGGAAAACACTACACAAGCATCAACTTCATGGCCATCCATAAAGATGAGGTAAATTCAGAATCTGAAACTCCTAGTCTTAAAGAATCTTTGGAAGAACTATATTTTGACTTCCAGACTTTAAAAGACAGGCATAGGAAGATAAAAAAGGAGCTAGATAGAATGACTAGTGAATGCTCTAAATTAAAAGAAGAAAACTTCAAGCTCAAGGTTAACCAAAACATCTTAAATGAACTTGAGCAAGTCAAGGCAGAAAATAATATTCTAAGAAAGACCTTGACATCCAATGAAACAAAGAAGAAATGTGGAAAAAATCCAAAGAAAAAGAATCATAAAATTGGAAGAAAAAAAGGACCCAAACAGAACCAGATTTTGGTACCTAACATGTTGCAAATGTTGTAAATGCAACTTACTCTCCAAATGATAGTGGCACTCAAGAGGCAATGGGTACAAAAGTTCTATGCAACTAACCCACCTGGACCCATTCAAAAATGGGTATAAAAAATTAACACTTAACCTTATCTATGCAGATGTGCTTGAGAGCCACAAGAAGCAACACATGGTACATTAACGATGGTTACTCAAGGCATATGATAGGGGAAAGGGAACTATTCATAGAGTTCAAAACAAAGAATGGAAGAACAGTTACCTTTGGAGATGATGAAAAAGATAGAGTGGTTGGGATTGGTAAGGTTGTCCAACCATAATTTACTACAATTTCAAATTTTTTACTTGTAGAAGGATTGAAATATAACCCTATGCGTGTAAGTCAATTTTGTGACAATTGTTACAAGGTTATATTTAAATCTCAAGTTTGTTATGTATTAGATGAGTCAAACTTTTTGTAGTACGCATGGAAATGTATATGTATAGATTTAAGTCCTTGTTGTGGCATAGAATATTAGGAAATGCCAACAAAGATATGATTGAAAAGATATACAATAAAGATCTTGTTGTTGGCTTACCAAAACTAAAATTTGACAAAGGAAAGAAAGTAAGGGATCTTTCAAACAACAAAAAGAAGTATATATAACTAAGCCACTTCAACTGCTACATACAAATCCTGTTAGACCAACAAGAACTAGGAGTCTTAGAGGGAAACATTATGTATATGTCATTGTAGATGATTTTTCAAGATTTACATGGATCATGTTTCTCACATCAAAAGATGAGACTTTTTCATTCTTTGAAATCTATACCAAACATATGCAAAATGAACAAAGCTCTCATATTATTCTCATAAGGAGTGATCATAGTGGAGAATTTGAAAATCAAAATTTTACTGCTTTTTGTGAATGTAATGGCATACTTCATATATTTTCTGCACCAAGAACACCCCAACAAAATGAAGTAGTGGAAAGGAAAAATAGATCATTACAAGAGATGACAAGGATAATGTTGAGTGAATATAATCTACCTCAATATTTTTTGGGCTGAAGCAATCAACACTGCATGCTACATCATACATAGAATCTATGCTTGGCCGATACTCAACAAAACTACATTTGAACTATATTATGGCAAAAAGCCAAATATCTCATATTTCCATATTTTTATAGTAAATGTTTCATTCTTAACAATAGAAAGGAAAACCTTGGTAAATTTGATGGTAAATCTAATGTCGATATTTTCCTTTGATATTCCATTGATTAGCAAGGTATTAGAGTTTAAAACTTGAGAAGTATGATTATTAAGGAAATTATCAATGTAAAATTTGATGAGAGGACTAACCCTTCAAGGAGAGTTAGTGATTTTGATGATGAGACAGGTGAACTCATGGTAAATGTGGAAAAGTTGAATCTACAAGATAAAGAAAAAGAAGTTTCACAATCAAAGACAGTGCTGGATGAAGATGAACCAACCACGAATGAGGTAAATGATGAAGGTAATAACTCACTCCTTAAAGACTAAAGGTTTGTGTAAACTCATCCTGAACACTAGATAATTGGTGATATACATGATAAAGTTAGAACTAGATCTTCATATCACCAAGTATGTGGCAATTTTGCCTTCATATCTAAACTAAAGCCAACATACATAGAAAAAACCTTAGAAGATAAAAATTGGATCATAGCTATGCAAGAAGAGTTGTACTAATTCAAAGGAAATAATGTATGGACACTTGTTCCAAGGCCAATCCATTAATTTGGTATAGGAGCTAAATGGGTCTTCAGGAACAAATTAGATGAATCTATAATAGTAATAAGAAATAAGGCAAGATTGGTAGGAAAGGGGCATTGTCAAAAGGAAAGAATTGACTTTGAAGAGTAACATGCCCCCATTGCTAGGATAAAATCCATTAGAATGTTATTATCTTTTGAATCTTTTATGTATTTTAAATTGTATCAGATGGATGTCAAAAGTGCATTATTAAATGGATTCATAAATGAAGATGTATATGTGGAACAACCCATTGGGTTTGAAGATTCTCGTGATCTAAACCATGTCTTCAAACTCAAAAAAAGCTCTCTATGGTCTTAAACAAGCTTCTAGAGCATGGTATAAGAGGCTAAGAAAGTTCTTAATTGAAAAATGTTTCACTAAGGATAAAGTAGATACTACACTTCATTAAGCATAACATGAAAGATATTTTAATTGTACAAATATATGTTGATGATATTGTATTTAGTGTTACTAATGATAAATTATATCAAGAATTTTATAAGGTCATGTAAGGAGAATTTGAAATGAGCTTGATGGGAAAATTAAGCATCTTTATGGGATTGAAAATCAAGCAAATGAAAGAAGGGATATTCATCCACTAAGCTAAATACACCAAAAAACTCCTAAAGAAGTTTGAGTTAGAGATAGAAAACCTTTAGGAATTCTAATAAGTACGTCTATCAAGATGGACAAAGATAAGAAAGATAAGCCCATAAGTGAAAAACCTTTTAGAAGCATGGTGAGATCTTTACTGTATTTAATTGTTAGTAGACCTAATATCATGTTTAGTATTTGCATGAGCGCTAGATTTTAGTCAAATCCTAAAGAATCACATCTTATAATTATTAAAAGAATCTTTAGATACTTTTTAGATGCACAAAACATTGGCTTTTGGTATCCAAAATGTTCAAACTTTGAATTAGTAGAGTACTTAGATGCATATTTCGTTGGTTCTAAAGTAGATAGAAAGAGTACCTTAGGGACATATCAGTTTTTTGGAAGCATGATCATATCATAATTCTTCAAGAAATAAACATTTATTACATTAGCAATTGTTGAAGCTGAATATATAGTTGCAAGTAATTTTTGTGCATAGATTTTCTGGATGAAACAATAATTGGGTAACTATAGTTTGAAATATGTTGACACACCCATTAGATGTGACAATACTAGTGTGAGTAATTTGACAAAGAATCCAATTCTATATTCAAGAACTAAACATATAGAAATTAGGCATTACTTTATTAGAGATCAGGTTCAAAATTATAATATTTGCTTAGAATATGTAACAACTAAAGATCAGTTAGCAAATGTTTTCACTAAGCCACTCCTAAAGGATAGATTTTGCAAAATTACAAGGGGGCTAGGAATGATAGATCCATGTGCATGAACTGTTTGACATATGAATGTCTTAAAGTGTTCTTAATTACATGATCTCAATGTTATACTAATATTTGAATGCACATCAATGCCATATCTTAAAATGCATCTAGTTATTTTTCATGATTTAAATGAATGTCATATTATATATTTTGCTTATATTTACTAGCAAATAATTATTTTTATAGGTACTTTCAGAAAATTTGAAAGAACTTCAGATGTTATTTCATGACTTCTTGCATAAAATTTCAAATTCTATAGATGCCTTCAGAGGTTTTGAAACTTCACTTTAAAACATCTAAAGATCAGTTGAAGTCCATTTTAGACAGTCTAAAGCATAACTTTCCACCACTAAAGCCTTTCAACGTTAGTTAAACCACTCTTAGAATATCTAAAGTTATAACTTTAGAAGTTCTAAAACTCCAAAACCATTCTCTAAGTAGATGAAACCCATTTAGAGCATCTAAAAATCCTATGTCTAAGCTCTGAAACCCTATTTTAGAGTAGACAATTCATATTCCTGCTCATTTTAAATCACATCATACTCTTTCAAATAGACACTATTACTTTCCATTTCAAAAGAGAGTCTTTTGTTCTTCCAAAAACCCTTCCAAAACCCTTACTTTCTCAAAACCCTAAGCCAAACTACTGCAAATGGTGAGAACTAAGGGAGCAAGAAGTTAGTAGGCTTTGCATCAACAGAGTCTAGAAGAAGAAGAAGGAAAATCTCAAAGGAAGAAACTCCAACCAAGAGAAGAGAGAAACATCTGAAATGAGGACTCCGAGCAAGAAACTGGGAAAACTTGAAGATACTCACAAGGCAATCTTCAATAATAAGTTGTCTTCCTTCGAGAAATTTTAGAAACATTTTGAAAATAAGAGAATAGTTAGAGGAAGCATATTCGATTTTAATTTGTTTGGAGTAGAAGGATTGAATTTGAAAGTAACTCAGTGGTTAAAGTACTAAGGATTGGAGACATTCTTGAGTTACCAAGACTTATGCTATACTAGGCTAGTGTGAGCACTAATCTACAACTATGATTCTAGTACTAAGAAATCTTGGATAAGCAGAGCAGAAGTAGATTTATCTTTGGAAAATATTAGAAAAATGTTCAATCTGCCTGAAGTAGAAAAAGATGAAAGTAATTGGCCCAAATCCAAGGCAGCTTTGTTTTCGGAGCTACTAAGAATTGAGATAGGAGAGAAAGAGATCTATTTACATGCCAGCTATATGGACTTAAATCTGAAGCTAGTCTACTATAATTTCTTATGTGCTCTTACTACCATCCTCTTTTTGCACTTGCACATTAATTTAATTCTCAATCTTATTTGGTTTCATGCTTTGCAATACAACCTATTTTGGAACCAATAAGTAGTATCAAACCTAAATTAACAGATAAGCACAAAAAGTTATGGTTTAGTAAGGGGTTCTAGTTTAGATTTGGGTTTTGGTTTGGGTGTAAATCTAGTTGGTATGGATTCAAATTAGGATGACATGGTAAGATAAACAGGTTGGTCTAGTTAAGGTGGTAGGGATGATGAGGAGGATGAGGTGGATTTGTGTGATGGCATTGATAAGACTTCGGTTGGAGAGGTTTAGATGGCTTTGATTGGGGAGGATTGTGTTGGTTTGGGAGAAGGCATGGATTTGGTTGGTAAGGCTTGCTTGGGTTTAGGAGAGGATAGGAGTGTGGGGATAGAGGTTCCTACCTCAAAGTCTCCTACTCCTTCCTTAACCATGTGAGCTAAAGCAGTGGGAATGGAAGATTTTGTTGAAATTGGGTATGTAGTTTTGATGACAACAAAACTTGCAAATGACTTGAACTTAAGCTAATGACATTTTGCTAAGATTTCAAGTAATAGAGAACACCTTCAGCAAAAAGGTTATTCATTTAGAGGTTTGCAAAAACTAGCTATTGGTGGTAGTTGGAACTATCAAACCTTCAGAGGCCACGCCCCAACCTTTAGGGGTCTGAAAAAGTCACTAGATTGGAAGCATCCTCCCATGGCAACGTTTAGAGGAAAAAATTCTTCCTTCAGAGGTTTGCATTTAATGCTACAACAGTCATTGATGTGTTCACCCAACCATCGGAGGTCTAAAACTAGTTTTTAGAGGTCTGAAGATGCCACTGTTAGCTTTTTTGTTGAGTAGATTGCAAGTCATCGCAAATGGTTGGAAACTCAACAAGGATAGCTACAATGGCTCTAATCTCTTCCAAGCTTTATAAATAGAAGTTCCATTAAAGAGAAAGAATAAGCTTGAGGGTTCTAAGTGCTATAAATGAATCAATCATAAGAAACCCATTCAAATTTTCAAGTGATTCACTCTACGGCACGTTAATGATTGATGAGCTTAAAACTGCATCATTCCCATCTCAAGAGGATAACAAAGAACTATAATGTTTATTGTTTATCTTTGACATTTGGCTTAACTATGTGTACACCTTAGCCTAGATAGAGGTATTTCATTCTATACTTTATGTTTGTTAGAAGGAGTTCCTAGTAAGCTTAAGAAACTAGGTGGTATAAGAGTTTGTTGGTAAGCTCAGAGAAACCAATATTGTAGCGTTTTTAGTAAGCTTGGATAAACTAGGTGATGTATGAGTTCTTGGAGATCTTGGGAAACTAAGGGAGGTGTGATTTCACACGTTGTTAGTGAAACCCAAGGTTGGGGATACTTTGAAGGGTGGAGTAGGTGCCAAGGGGGCTCGAACCACTATACTTCTTATGTGCTTATTGTCCCATGTGCTTGTGTGCTTCTGTTAGCTCTTGTGCAAGTACACATGATCACAAGTAATATAGATGAGGTAAATTGATTATCGTTCCCATGAGAAAGTAGGTTATTACATACTAAGTACCAAACTTGTATCAAATTAGTAATATTTGATTGAATGAAATTCAGTAGATGATATAAGAACTAAATCTGAATAATCAATGAAGTTCACAAATTATAAGAGCAAAAGAAGAAATATCCATGGATGAAATATCTAGGAATTCAACTTCACTTAGCAAATCCACTTTTATTGATGAATCGCATTGAGTAAATCATTATTCCTCTCATTTTCAATTGGATACACTAAAGTATCTACCACCCTTTCTTAAGTGTTATGATAGGTGTACCTATTAAATTGATTTACTATGTATGCATGCAAATCCAAATTAATAAACCTGTTTAGCTTAAGCATCCAAGTGCAATATATGTGCTCGCAAGGTCATGTTCACACAAATTGCACATGTACAATAGCTATCTCTAGACTTCATTGCATCATATGTTCTTCAATTCAAGCATCTATTCCTAATTCACCTCTCTCGAGTATAAATTAAGAATCTCAGTTCATGCACATGGTAGCAAAGCACATATACAGATTAAGCTTAGAAAAGAAGAAACAATGAGAAAGAAAATAATTTAACTCAAAAATCAAATATCAACACAAGCTTCATTGCTAGGATCTATTTAATCCTAGATAATAAAAGTTTAGAACATCATATTTGAATTAAAATCAATTAAGTAATTAATAAATATCATCATAATCCAAGGTTGAGTGTTGATTCAAAAACAAAAGATGAACTAGAAAGAAAATAGAATATTTAGGTTACAGCGGCTTTCATCAATGATCTTCTTGCTCTAAACTCTTCTCCTTGTCCAACTCTCTGCTTATGCTCCACTCTAGTCCCCCGTTGCTCCACTCTCGGAGTTCTCTGAAGTGATCTTTGGAGTAAAAATTATTACTTCAGAGTTCTCTGAAGTGAACTTCAGAGTAAAAACCATTACTTGGAGTTCCCTAAAGTGAACTTTGGAGTAAAGATTTTGCTTTGGAGTTCTATAAGTAAACTTCAGAGTAAAAATTTTGCTTTAGAGTTTTTGATGTTCCAAAGTAGTTTTAGTAGAATTATCATAAGTTTTTCATACAAACTCTAAATTGAGTAGTTTTTATGGTTTGGATAGAAATTTGTAAGATCTACAACTTTCATGTTAATCACTTTTCCTAATTCTACTTGTATTTTGAGTCATGGGATCTACCGTCTTTTGTGTTGGTGAACTTCAGAGTTACCAAATTTGCTTTAGCATTTTCTAGAGAGGGTACCACTGTTTTGATCATAACTTTATTATAAGGACTCAACATTGCTTCATTCTTTTTGCATTGAATAGATAATTTTAGGGGATAAAAATTTTATGTTGATAACTTTGTCTAAATCATCCATCTTTTTGAGTCGTGAGCCTTTAGAGTGACACCTTCTATCAAATAGAGTAGCAGACAAATGTAAAGCTCTATAGATAGTTTCACTATTTAAGCCATAACTTTCTCATATAAATTCATAATCATATGATTTTTGATGCATTGGAAAGATAAGAACAATGTCTAAAACTTTTGTGTTGAATATATTTCCCAAATATGCCTCCGTCAGTCCCAGAAATTGTTTTAAATTAACATCTTTTGTAATCTTCAATTTCATTTTATAGATCAATAAAACAAACTCTATTAATTGCAATATCCACTAAAAATATTAAAAGAAGATCTTAAATATGCGAATTTAGATATAAAAAATATGATATATTTTGAGCTTATCAATTACCCCCAAACTTAGTTTTTGATCATCCTAAAGCAAAATAATAATCTGAACTCATGAATCAGTTAGGAAAATCTCTTTCAAATAATCAGTAATATGCCAAACAATTTACACATATGCAAATATCTCATAAATCACTCAAGATACTTTCCAAGTAATCTCTTGAATCCCATGCTTTACCAATCCTTTCATAAAATGAAAATATGTGTGTGCGCAGTGTTAATTTCATACTATATACATGTTTTTCAGTCAACAATGTGCAAACCAATGATTTTCATAATCTTCACAAAACATCCCATAAGCTTGCTTTTCATAATCCCTCTCCACTAATGTAGAAAACTCTACTTACTTGGATCAATAGGTCTTTGTTAAGCTTGTAATGAGGCCTTGGGTTTAGCTTACAAGAAAGGGGAATAAGGATATACAAAGTAAGAGATCATATCTGCATTTTACATAAATATTCACCCTCTTAACTTTTTGTTTGGGGTTTTATCTGTTTTATGAACACCTTAGACTTATTTCTTTTACTTTCATTAGGATGTGATACCCCCAACTATGGGCTATATTACTATCACATCTCTAAGCTTATTTTCTGTTGGTTCATGGAGATATGATCCCCCCAATTGAAGGATAAATCCTTATTAATTTCTTTCTTTTTATTCTTTTTCCTCTTCTTTGAGCATTCTTCTCTTTAACGCCCACCAAATTATCTTCTTACGTACTCATATACCTCTCTACAATCATGTGTTTAGAATACTTCTCTTAACAGGTCAATTATGGTTTTTCTAGCTAAAAAGGTCTGAATGATGAAGCTATAGAAAGAAAAATCAAATGGTGGTCTATCACATGCTTTGCATATGTCATTCTTTCATTAAAGCTCAATGGGGACACTAGTGACAGTGAATATACCAAGTTAGCTTAAAAGGCTCAAACTAATCAAAGAATGCCTAAATCACTTCCAAGTAAATATGCTTTCTCGGATTTCTCCTTAAGGAATAATCAAATAAATTCTAGCATGCTTGCATCAACTAGAATATGTTACGGAATTCACAACATCATCACCAATCCACATACACTTTACATGATCATAACATGATGTGCTAATCAAAATTTTCATTAGTCATGAAAAGAAAGACTTATCATAAGAATCAGTTAATCATAAGGTAGCACCTATCCTTCTTTCTCAATAATGTGTAATGGTAATAAAAAACTCAGCATATGTCACTTGATCATAAAAAATGAATCCATCCTATTCAATTTCAGCATTGTAACATAGTCGCTCTTGGATTTCTTTAGCTAAGTTATTAAAAGAGACACATAGAGAAAATTTATACCCAAATTTGAAAAAAAAAATCCAAAACTGAATGCAAATCTGAATGCTTGTCTGAAATTCATATCTGAATGCAAATCTAAAATCTTGGTTGTAAATCCGAATGTAACTCCCCAAAAATTTGAATGTAACTCCAAAAATACCCCCAAACTTGAATCAAACATTATCCTCAATGTGAAATAATGAAAGAAGTTTACGTTTAAGAGGTTCCCTAAATGAAGTGCATTCTAATCCTCTTCATCTGAAATTTATTAGCATTCTTTGCAAATTTCTGACAATTTTCATACTTGACACATAATTTACAATCTCATGAAACTTCTGTGCTCAATTTGAAATTAGGTTCTTACTTCTGCAATAGAAACATCAAACCATAACTAAAAAATCTGTCCAATTAAAGAAAATAAAACAAACAACTAAGCTAAATACGAAGAGAATAATGAAGTTTAGATCATCTGTTTCTCATGAATTCAACTCTCTCCTCTGAAGTGAACCATTCTCCTTTTCTGGTAGACAAGAGTTGATCAAGCTATTGATGACTGCAATACAGGATTGTCTAAAATCAAGTAAGCAAAATTAAAAAAATCTAAACAAAAAAATAACATAAAGCAAACTAAGTTAGACTAAAAATCCTAATAGCAAAGGGATGAGGAAGTAGTTCTGATTTATAGTCGTCAATTTGACTATCACTTTCTTTAAGCTGGTTCTTTTAAGTCCAATGTGAACTTCTGCTTGTTAAATCTTCCTTCAAAGTATGGCTTTAGACATTGACCATTCACTTTAAACTTTCCCTTGGTGTCATGAGCAACTTCAATTGTCCTATATGGCAGTATTCTTGTGACAGTGAAGGACCTGACCATCTGGATTGTAACTTATCAGGAAACAATATAAGGCGAGAGTTATAAAGCAACACTTTTTGACCAAGTGCAAACTCTCTTCTTAGAATGTGCTTGTCATGCCATCTCTTTGTACGCTCTTTGTATATCTTAGCATTCTCATTAGCCTCATTACAAAGTTCATCCTGCTCATTCAATTGTATCAATCTTTCTTCTCCAACAAGTTACCTATCAAAATTCAAAAATTTTAGTTCCCAATATGCTCTATGTTCTAATTCCATAGGTAAATGATAAGCCTTTTCAAATACTAACGTAAAAGGAGACATCCCAATGGGTGTTTTGAATGCAGTCCTATATGCCTAAAGTGCATCATCAAGTTTTATTGACCAATCTTTCCTAGAGGCATTCATAATTTTCTCCAAAATTCTTTGATTTCCCTGTTTGACACTTCTACTTGTCCACTAGTCTGAGGATGATAAGGGGTTGCAATCTTATATGTAACTCCACATTTATGGTGCATCAAACTATTTATTGCAAAAATGTGTTCCCCCATCACTAATAATTGCTTTAGGAGTGCCAAATAGGGTAAAGATGTTTTTCTTCAAAAATTTGATCACTACCCGAGCATCATTTGTTGGCATTGTTGCAGCTTCCACCCATTTAGACACATACTCTATAACTACCAAAATGTACTTATGGCCAAAGGAAGAGGGAAGCAGTCCCATGAAATCAATACCCAAAACACCAAATAATTCACAAACTAGAATGTTGTTTAAAGGTATCTCATTTCTCCTAGAGATATTTCTCATTCTTTGACATCTATCACATGAAAGTACATGGGTGTATGCATCTTTGAAAACTGTTGGCCAATAAAAACTAGATTGCAAAACCTTAGCTACAGTTTTGGTGGAACTAAAATGCCAACTTGCCTCTACATCATGACAATATTGTAGAGTACTTACCATCTCATCTTCTGGTACACATCTCTTTATCACTTGATCTGCACAAATTTTAAACAAAAAAGGTTCTTCCCAAAGATAATGTTTAACATCATAAAAGAATTTTTTCTTCTGTTGTGGTGACATGTCGGGGGGTAAAACATTACTTGCCAAATAATTCACAAAATCAATAAACCAAGGTGTTCATATAGAGTTGACATGAAATATACGCTCATCAGGAAATTCTTTAAGGATTAGAGTCTTATCATCTTTTGCATTTGGAATTCTAGACAATTGATCTACAACTAGATTCTTAGTTCCCTTGTTATCTTTGATCTCCAAATCGAATTCTTGCAGCAAGAGAATCCACCTAATCAATCTAGGCTTTGCTTCTTTCTTTGCAAGAAAATATTTTAGAGCTGAATGGTCAGAATAAACAATCACTTTTGAACCAATCCAGTAATAACAAAATTTATCAAAAGCAAAAACTACTGCTAAAAGTTCCTTTTCTATTGTTGAGTAATTCAATTGAGCTCCTGATAAGGTCCTACTAGCATAGTAAATGGTTTAAAAAAATTTTCCTTTTCATTGTCCCAAGACAGCTCCTACGACAATATCACTTGCATCACACATTAGCTCAAAAGGTAGATCCCACTTTGGTGCTACCATGATTGGTGCTAAAATCAATTTTTCCTTCAAAGTGTTAAAGGCTTGCAAGTAATCATCTAAAAAGTTAAATAGTATATCCTTAACTAAAAGGTTAGAGAGATGTTTAGCAATTTTTGAAAAATATTTTGTAAACTGTCTATAAAATCTAGCATGTCCAAGAAAACCTCTGACAAGTTTAATAGAAGTGGGTGGAGGCAATTTTTCAATGATCTCCACTTTGGCACCGTCAACATTGATTCCTTTTTCTAAAATCTTGTGTCCAAGAACTATCCCTTCCTACACCATAAAATGACACTTCTCCCAATTTAGAACAAGGTTAGTCTCCTCATATCTTTACAAAACCAAAGCCAAATTATGCAGACATGAATCAAATGACGAGGCAAAAACAAAAAAATAGTCCATGAAAATTCCAATGTATACCTCAACCATATTAGAGAAAATAGCTATCATACATCTCTGAAAAGTGGTTGGAGCATTGCAATGACCAAAGTGCATTCACTTAAAAGCAAAAGTACAATATGGACAAGTGAATGTGGTTTTCTCTTCATCTTCTGGTGCAATGGTAATCTGATTGTAACCTGAGTAACCATCCAAAAAGCAATAGAATTCATATCCTACAGATCTTTCCAATATATGATCAATAAATGGTAAAGGAAAGTGATCTTTTCCAGTGACATCATTCAATTTCTTGTAATCAATACATACAGGCCATCTAGTAACTATTCTAGTTTGAATCAATTCATTGTTATCATTTTTCTGAACAGTCATACCTTCCTTCTTTAGTACAACTTGCCAGGGCTCACCCAAGGACTGTCAGAAATAGGATAAATGATTCCTGCATCAAGTAGCTTGATCACTTTTGCTTTCACCACTTCTTGCATCTTTGGGTTCAAACGCCTCTGATGTTGGATGGTGGGTTTGTATTGCTCCTCCATTAGAATTTTATGCATGCAAAGTGAAGGGCTGATTCCTTTGATGTCCACAATTTTCCATCCAATTGCACCCTTATGCTCTCTCAATACTCTTTAGTAGTTTCTCCTCCATCATATCTGTCAAAGAAGAAGAAATAATCACTGGTAGAGAAGAAATTTCATCTAAGTAAGCATATTTTAAATGAGAAGGTAAAGGTTTAAGTTCAAGAGTAGGAGGTTCTTCTATAGATGGCTTAAGCTTTTTGTTGATTTGTTCCAGCTCCTCAACTCTTGGTGATTGTTACTTTGAGTAGGGTGAGTTTGCCTCCATAAACTTTTCACAATCCTCTACATCCTCTCTTGTAGTTTCTTTGTTGCTTGGTTGAGTCAAGCATGCTTCAAGAGGATCTTCAACAACACTTTCCTAAAAAACTTTGTTTACTAACATGTCAATAGATTCAACTGCAAAACAAGAATTAGCATCCAAAGGATATTTCATTGCTTCAAAGACATTGAAGGTAACTTGATCATCTTGAACTCTAAGGATTAAGTTTCCTTATTGAACATCAATAAGAGTCCTTCCTATTGCTAGGAAGGGTCTACCCAAGATAAGTGTATCTCTCTATCTTCTTCCATATCCAAAACTATGAAATCAGCAGGGAAAATGAACTTATCAACCTTTATCAACATGTCTTCCACAATACCCCTTGGATGTTTGATTGAACGATCAGCAAGTTGAAGTGATACTGTAGTTGTTTTGACCTCTCCCAATCCTAATTTTTTGAAAATAGAGAAAGGCATTAAGTCGATACTTGCACCCAAATCACACAATGCCTTTTCAAAATATGAATCACTAATAGTGCAAGGGATAGTGAAACTCCCTGGATCTTTCATCTTTTGTGGCAATTTATTTTACAAGATTGGTGAACATTCTTCATTCAACTTCATAGTTTCATAATCCTCCAACTTCCTTTTGTTTGCCAAGATCTCCTTCAAAAATTTTGTATAGTTGGGCATCTGTGCTAAGGCATCTGCAAAAGAAATGTTAATATATAATTTTTTAAATACATCTAGAAATTTAGAAAACTGCTTATCCATCTTATGTTTTTGAAGTCTTTGAGGATAAGGGATTGGAGGCACATAAGGCTTGGGATTGTCTAGAAACAGTTTACTCTTTCTTGCCTCTTATGGTTGTTCAATAACTTCCTCTTTTCTTTCTTTGGGAGTCTCTTGTTGAACATCTTCTACTTCCACTTGCTTTCTACTTCTTAGGGTCACAGCTTTTACCTTTTTGATTGGATTTTTCTCTGTCTTGCTAGCCAAAGAACCCTACTATCTTCCTGATAACATATTTATTAATTGTCCTACTTGCATCTCCAAATTCTTCATTGAGGCCTCTTGATTTTGAAACCTCATGTCTATGTTATGCATGAATTCTTGGGTGTTGCTCATGAAATTTTGAGTGCTATTTGCAAGTTTGCTGACCATCTCTTCCATATTAGATTTTCTCTGCTCTAGTTGTTTGAATCCTGCTGGTAGCTTTGTTGCATTCTGATTGTTCCATGAGAAATTTGGATGATTTCTCCACCTTGGATTGTATGTGTTGTTGTATGGATTGTTTTTGACCTGTTGAAATTACTAACAAAGTTAGCATTCTCACTAGATCATGCAAAAGTGTTACCTACCTAACAATCCATGCTAGCATGTCCTCCACTATAGAAATCACGAGTCACTTTATAAATTTTCATTGCTGAAACATTCATATTGTCTATCTTCCAATTCAATGCTTCAAACTATGCTATGAGTGCAGTGAAACCGTTCACTTCATGCACTCCTATTGGTCTTCTCATTGATAGGCTCTTAGTAGGTCACTGATAGCTGTTAGATGTCATCTCCTCCAATAGTTTATAAGCTTCTTCTGGCATTTTGTTATTTAATGATCCTCCTGCAGCTACATCAATCATAGAACAAAAATTTGGACTAGTCCCATTATAAAAAGTTAGTACTTGCATCCAAATGAGTAGTCCATGATGTGGGCTTCTCCTCAACAAGTCTTTGAATCTTTCTCATGCCTCATATAGTGATTCATTATCCATCTGTATGAAAGTCATGATATCATTACGCATCTTAGTAGATTTTGAAGGAGAGAAAAACTTTCCTAGGAATTTCTGTGTCATTAAATCCCAAGTTGTAATTGAGCCTGTAGGAAGAGAAGAAAGCCAACTTTTAGTTTTATCCTTAAGAGAAAATAAAAATAATATCGACTTGATTGCATCATTAAAAACTCCATTATATCTAGTTGTATCAAAAATTTCAAGAAAAGCATCTAAGTGGCTATTTGGATCGTTGCTCTGAAGTTTACTGAATTGCATAGATTGCTAAAGCATATGAATAAGAGATGGGTTAATCTCAAAATTATTTAGTTGAACTATTGGTCTTCTTATACATGATGTTTGTCCCTGAACAGTTGGAGCAACATAATCTCTCAAAAGCCCACATGGATTTTCAATTATAACCTCTCTAGCTGCACCTGCTTCTTCTATCTTGTCAGTTAGAATTGATTATTCTCTCAGTCTTCTTCTGTAGGTATGATCAATTTCTAGATCAAATTCAACTAGATTACCTTGCTGGCTTCGTACCATGCACTACTTTCTACACAAATAACAGAAACAAATTAAATCTAGAATTTAAAACAAACTATAATAAAGAATCAACTAAACATATACCAACACTAAGCAGAAGAAAAACCAAAGTAATACCAATCTTGATTAGTATTGATATTAATGTATAACTCACTGCCTTCCCTAGCAATGGTGCCAAAAACTTATTAGCTCTTGTGCAAGTATACACAATCACAAGTAATATAGATGAGGTAAGTTGAGTATCGCTCCCACGAGGAAGTAGGTTGTTACACACTAAGTACCAAATTTGTATCAAATTAGTAATATTTGATTGAATAAAATTCAGTAGATGATATAAGAACTAAATCTGAATAATCAATGAAGTTTAAAAATTATAAGAGCAAAAGAAGAAATATCAATGGATGAAATATCTAGGAATTCAACTTCACCTAGCAAATCCACTTATATTGATGAATTACATTAAGTAAATCATTATTCCTCTCATTATCAATCAGATGCAGTAAAGTATCTACGATCCTTTCTCAAGTGTTATAATAAGTGTGCCTATTAAAGTGATTTACTATCTCTCAATGCAAATCTAAATTAATAAACCTGTTTAGCTTAAGCATCCAAGTGTAATATATGTGCTTGCAAGGTCATATTCACATGAATTGCACATGTACAATGGCTATTTCTAGACTTCATTGCATCATATGTTCTTCAATTCAAGAATCTATTCCTAATTCACCTCTCTCGAGTATAAATTAAGAATCTCAGTTCATGCACATGTTAGCTAAGTACATATACGCATTAAGCTTAGAAAAGAAGAAATAATGAGAAAGAAGATAATTTAACTCAAAAATCAAACATCAACACAAGCTTCATTGCTAGAATCCATTTAATCCTAAATAACAAAAATTTAGAACATCATATTTGAATTAAAACCAACTAAGTAATTGATAAACATCATCATAATGCAAGGTTGAGTGTTGATTCAAAAATAAAAGATGAACTGAAAAGAAAACATAATATTCAGGTTGCAGTGGCTTTCTCCAATGATCTTCTTGCTCTAAACTCTTCTCCTTATCTAACTCTCTGTCTATGCTCCACTTTGGTCCCCCCTTGCTCCATCTCTAGATATGTCCTTAAATAACCTAGACAGCATGATTATTGTAACACTCCATGAATTGCAACTCCCTTATGCACAAAAATCCTCTTCTAAAAATAACTCTGTCTTTTCCATTTGAAAAGGTTATTTCCATACGATTTTCAACAATAGATGTTGCATAATTGATTTCCAAAAGATCCCTTCTGAATATTACAATAGTTTATGCATTCCAAAAACTTCTAAAAATTTAGAAACATATGCAAAGAACCTTACTTCCAAAAATAACTCAGATGATTGCAAGTGCTGATTATTGTGGAACCCCATTGCTAAAAATATATTGTTGATCATAGTTTGGACACCAACATCTAAACATGGAAGAACAACTAAATTTGTGCACTTCTAATTCCAAGCTTTGATTTCAAACTTTGTTTCTTGTTAGGCTACTTTGGAGGCATGAAAATCAAGCTACTGGTTCGCTAAATATAAACTTCGGAGTCATTGAAGCCAATTTTGGAGTTTAAGTCTGCTTTGGAGTTTTCTAAAGTGAACTGCGAAGTAAAAATCGTTGCTTTAGAGTTCTCTGAAGTAAACTTTGAAGTAAAAATCATTACTTTAGAGTTCTCTAAAGTGAACTTTAGAGTAAAAAATGTTGCTTTAGAGTTCTCTAAAGTGAACTTTGGAGTAAAAATTTTGCTTCAGAGTTCTTTGAGGTAAACTTCAGAATAAAAATTTTGCTATGAAGTTTTGGATGTTCCAGAGTAGTTTTAGTAGAATTATCATAAATTTCTTATACGAACTCCAAATTGAGTTATTTTTATTGGGTTGGATAGGTACTTACAATATATACAATTAATCACTTTTCCTGATTCTACTTTTATTTTGAGTCATGGGCCATCAAGGTACCGCCTTTTGTGTTGGTGAACTTCAAAGTCACCAAATCTGCTTCAGAGTTTTCTAGAGAAGGTACCACTATTTTGATCATAACTTTCTTATAAGAAAGCAGACTTACTCCATTCATTTTGCATTAGATAGAAAATTTTAGGGGCTACAACTTTTATGTTGATCACTTTATCTTTTATGAGTTGTGAGCCTTTAGAGTGATGCCTTCTGTCAAATAAAGTAGTAGACGAATGTGAAGCTTTGTAGATAGTTGCACTATTTTAGCTATAAATTTCTCATATAAATTTAGAATCATATAATTTTTGATGCATTGGAAAGATAAGGACATGTCTAAAACTTTTGTGTTGAACAGATTTTCCAAATATGCCTCCATCAGTCTCAGAAATTGCTTTAAAGTAACATCTTTTGTAATCTTCAGTTTCATTTTACAGATCAATAAAACAAGCTCTGTTAAATGTAATATCCACTAAAAACATTAAAACAAGATCTTAAATATGTGAATTTAGACATAAAAATATGATATATTATGAGCTTATCAACTTTAACTATAATTTAATTTGCACTTGCACAACCATTTGATTCCCAATCTTACTTGACTTCTTGTTTTTTCCATTCACTCTAAATTTGAGTTCCAACAAGTAGTATTAAAGCAAGGCACTAAAATTGGGATTTAAATGTTTTAATCTTTACCTAAGTGTCACCCATATGGCAAACAATTTTGGTGGAATCATGGAAGGTTAAGTAACCATTAGACCTCCATACTTTGATGAGAAGCATTATAACTATTGAAAGATGAGAATAAAAAACTTTTTGATTAACAATAGTTATAAGTCTAGAAGATTTTACTCTCCATCTCAAAGGAAAGTAATTGTACTAATGAGGACATTAGAAGAGTTAAATTAAATAGTAAAGCTAAGAATATACTATGCTCTTCTCATTCTGAATTTGAAAAGATATCCTCATGTGAAATTGCTAAAGATATCTCGAACCATTTGTAAGCGATTCATGAGGGGACAAGCCAAGTAAAGGAATCTAAAATCAATTTTTTTATACGTGAGTACAAAATATTTTGCATGTTTAAAGATGAGTTTATTTATGAAACATTTTCTAGATTTTTAAGACTCACTAACAAACTAAAATGTTTGAGCCAAGAGATTTCTTGCTCTCAGCAAGTTAAAAAGATATTAAAGTATCTTCCTAAGAATTGAATGTCGAAAGTCGCAACAATTGAAGAAGGCAAAGACTTTAATGAGATATCCATTGCAAAATTGATGGGATCATTGATGACCCATGAAGTTTGGAAGAATGAGAAGGAAGAAAAGAAGATGAAGTTAGTATATAGCATTGGAAGTGCAAATTCATCATATAGTGAGGGAGACTAGGAAGATATAGAAATTATGAAAACCCTCTCTAGGAAAAATAGAAATTTATTGAAGAAGAAGAAAAAGAAAGATGTAAATTCAATAGAATATTGTAAATGTAAAGAAGAAGAAGATAATGAAAAAGAAAAAGAAGTAGAAGAAGAAAAAGTGTATTATTGTGTAACTACCTTCCAGTTAGAGCCATAGTAGTAGCTCCTCGACCCTTAATGAATAAAGAAACATCACTTAGTTTGAGGGAGCCAAATGCTAGGTAAGTAAAGGTATCATATTTCTAATCTTAAACTTTGTATTGCATGTTTTTACTTTTAACCTTCATAATTTTATCGCTCATAAAAGAACCATCTTGCATATGGTTATGCAAGAAGAGCTTGAAGATAAATCATCTAATACTTTGACCATAGTGAAAATCATATGAGCTAGATGACTTTGGTTTGAAAATGATGAGTAAAGTTTTAAATCATGTATTTTATGTTGGTTCCCATAAGGTGGCTTAACCTAAGAGGGGAAGGGTGAACTTGATGTATAAAAATTATTGCTTAACCCTAGTGAGATCAATTTTCCTTTTTTCATGCTTGTGTGCTATGCAATATAAGATGAATAATAAAACAATAAAGCGCACAAATCGTAAAGCAATCAAACACATGAAAAACTAGATTTTTATAGTGCTTTAGGCACCTCATCCCAACATCCACTCTTCCAAGAACACACACACCTTGTTTCTTGGATTCCACTATATCCAATAGTAGAAGTACAAGTAGTGCTCCCTACACTCTTCTAGATTCCAGCTCTAGGGTGCCATAAACATAGTGCTCCCAACACTCTTCTAGATTCTAGCTTTAGAGGGAATACCTGGTGCTCCAAACACTCTTCTGGATTCCAGCTTAAAGGGTCATAACTAGTGCTCCTAGCGCTCTTCTGGATTCCAACTCCAGGGGTTATAACTAGTGCTCGTAGCACTCTTCTAGATTCTAGCTCCAGAGGGCATAACTAGTGCTCCCAGCACTCTTCTGAATTTTAGCTCCAGGGGGCATAACTCTGGTTTCATGAGCTAAACAAAAACTCTACCTTTACAGGTTCTTTATGTACAAAGATATGGCTCTATCTAGGCTAATAAGTACACATAGTCAAAGCACAAAAATAAATGATAAACCAATAAGCACATTACAGTAATTTCAAACTCCCTTGAAATAATGTTGATTAGCCTTTGAAGCTCTTTAATCTTGGCAACACTTAGAGCGAAAACAGTTGGAGGAATTGAACGGATTTTCTATTAGTTGATTCACCTTTGATACTTAAAAAACTCAAGCTCCTTGATGATCTTTGGGAAGACTTAGTCTTTGAGTAACTCTTTGTAGCGCACAAGATCTCCCTTGGATATATGGAAGAAGTAGGCCTTCAATAGATATAGAAAAATGAAGCTCTTGAATAATATTTGAAGTTTAAAGCCCTTAGCCCAGGAGTGCAAAGATTTATGGAAGGTTTCAAGCTCAATCCCCTTGTTTCTTCAACCTTGAATCGTCCCTTAGCTTTCCTTTAAATAGAACTTCAAAAATATGACTATTGGAAGTAGTGAGAAGCAACTTCGAGGCTTGCAACGTTCGGATTTTCGAACGTTGGATGTCAATAGGAGCTAGTGGCAGGCAGCTGTGTTACGTGACTATTGGCTGGGTAATATGGTAGGCAACTTCTCCAAGGGACTTTGTCAGATGTCTGCAAAAACTCCCACATCCATCTTATTGTCCACTCGCAGGCGATATGGCAAGTGGTTGTGCCAAGCGACTGCCACACCGGCAATATTGGAAGGCGGCTATGATCTAGCAGGTAGTATCTTCAGATGAAGTACTTTGTCTATAAATGGCAGGCAGTATCCGCAAGCGCCTGCAACAAATGACTACGGTTTTGCACTCAACATTTCTGTACTTTGCCACTTGTGAAACTTGAAATTTATTCATTATAAATCAAAACACTTTTACCCAAATAGTTCTCATAAACTTTTAGACATGGATAAAAATCTTAATTAATCTTTAAACAAGAATAAATTTAATTGTTTGTTTATGAAGTATGCTTATTTGGATGTGTTTATCCTTTATGCTTTTCTCAAGTTATAAGACATGGATAAAAACTTTTATTCACATAAAGCATGTTTGTCCAGATGTGTTTATCCATTATGATTTTCTCAAGCTCACATATGATATTAAATAATGGCTTAAGATGATTACTCCATGAAATACATGCTTTTCTTTAAGCAGAAGTACATCTATGATCCAACATAAGATAAGCAAAAATAATGTACTATGGATCATAATGATTTCTATGAAGCATACTTATCAAAATGTGTTTATCCATACATGATTTTCACAAGTTGTAGGGCATGGATAAATGCTTTAATCATATATTATATTTTCAATTGATAATCCCATGAAGCACTTGACATATTTATGATTCAACACATGATTAACAATTTTAATGCACTATGAATCATAATGAATCCTTTATTATTTAAAAATAATTTATGTAATATGCTTGTATACAAAATATTGTAATAATGATTACCATGCTAAGCATATTTTTCTTCATTTCAGGCTTTTTAGACTAGAATTATCATTAGCATAGATAAAGTCAAAAATAAGTTTTGTTGTCATCAAAATCACATACAATAAACCTAACATTCCCCCTTTTTGATAATGACAAAACTTGAGACATTTAAGGAATGTGCTAATGATCCTTTTGTATTTGCAAACTCCCCCTATCTAATTTAAATTTATAATCCTTTGGAGTTTGACAAATTGTTATCATGATAGACTAAAACAGATCTTACCAATTGAAAAAAGTCAATTCTTTCTCAATTCTTCTCCCCCTTTTTGTCAACATTTAAAAGGGGTCAAGAAATAGTGAAAGGGGTTTTGCGATTATAACCAAAAGATGAAAATTTTCTCTGTCTTGTTGGGTTCTTAAAAAGATAAGAACATGAAGGAACACGTCTGCCATTAGTTGGATTTATCCCAAGCAAGCATAATGATGATCATGAAATAGAATATACTAATTTATATTGTGTGCATCATTCAAATAAATCTCATTGAAAACTTATCAATCAACAAAGGAAAGCTCTAAAAATGTAAGAATGTTATTGATCTATTCCTTGACAAACTATTAAATGCATAGTGAAATCTTGCCATATAAGCTTTAAAACAAATATTTGCCAAGATCATTGATTGAATCTGGAGATAGGTAATTAATCAAGGTGAAAACAAATTTGATTCAGATTTTTTCACAAATGTATTTTTGATACCATGGAAAGAATATGTTTTCATCAACATTTAAAATTCCTAAGTCAAATGCTTTATAAGTTCTTCTAGGAATGGTTGCCATAACATAGAATAGAAAGTATTTTAATCAGTAAGTAGAATATGGATATATTAAGAGGCAACATTCAAACATTGTGCAATTTTGTATTTTGAAACTTAAAAGAAATGTAACTAATTGTCAAGCATTAATTATTGCATTTATAAAAATCATGATAGATAAATATTGGTTATTATGAAGGAACCATAAAACAACTGCTAAAGAATATTTAAGTTTTACCATGTAAACAATCATACAAGTGATCATAAAATTTCATCATTTAAAAGAAATTTGAGAACATACAATGTCTTC